>JAUESE010000080.1:1373764-1388778 GCA_032274725.1 Malacoctenus triangulatus
TTGAGAGGACGACAGAGGGGCAGAGGGGAGTCCCAGTTCACTTCCAGCCTGGATCAGGGTTACCTGTCGTCTCCCCCCGCAGAAAGGAGTCTCTCCCCCCGTCTGTGTTTGGAGACACAACTCAGGCGATGGAGGACATTTTCCTCAGCTCGTCTGTTTCCTTCATTAGAAGAATGAGAGCGGAGATGGAGGAGGAGGAGGAGGAGGAGGACTTCAGGAGGACTGCCTGCTTGCGCCCCAGATTGTCCATCAGTACCAGCACACCTGATAGGACCCGACTTCCCCCTTCTCCCCTACAGATCCGAAGCCCACATGTCATGCGTTTAAGGGTGGGTTAGGACCAGGCGGGGGGACAGCTGCCATACCTCCCCCCCCCCGGCCGGCTCGGACCGGCTGAATTTATAGCCGGCCATGATGGAAAATTTCCATTTAATAAAAGGGATTAACGCAGGATCTGCACTGGAAATGAACCAGCTTTGTCATGGCCTGTAGGAACGGGTTGCCTTAATCAGGTCAGTGTCTGGGATGAAATCGATTTTTTTTTTTCCCCTCTTCTCCATCCTCTATCTATCCTCAGAGCGTTTCTGTCATCAGGAAAGAATCGCCACGCGGCCATGATCAGAAGCGCACCGCAGATTACTCCCAAACCTCCAGTTGGCCAAAATTATTTTAAGGTTTAACGTTGAAGGGACTTTTTTTTTTTTTTTCTTTAAAGCCAATGAATAGTCAGCGGCCTTCAGGCCCCTTGGGAAGCTGCCAGGCTTCATCCAGTCCCATCTACTGGCCCAGCAGGAGGGTCGAACTGTTCTGTAAGGGTTGGATTTTTTGGGATGAAACGAGCTTTCTACAGTTGAGGGCTTATTGTGACACGGGCCTTGTCTTCACTGGGATGTGCTCCGGACCCATATGACCCTATCATGGATAAAACAGCTCTGAAAGATCAATGGGTTGAAGTGGTTTTCTTGTCTCACTGAATGATCTAAGTTTTGGCTGTGAAATACCACAATTTCCTCTGTTGGAAGATGACAAAGCAGCTGCCAAAAACAGGATTGTATGCACGCATCAGTTGGAATGTACTCAAATGGAAAGGTGCTTTCCCTCTTTCTGGAGGTTTCCACTCAGACCTCGATCACAGTCGCTGTCTTGTGAGCTGGAGCCTGTTTCCATCACCCGCCCTCATATTTCTCCTCTCCGTCAGACTTACAGTTGATTATCAGGTGTGTTCGCGTCACTTATCGACTACGGCACCCGTCAACGGCTATTTTTCCATGACTGGCACATAATGCCGCCTCGCCTCCACGAGCGGTGGTTGGTGGTGGGGGGGAGGGAGGGATCGATCTTTTTCTTCTCCCCGGCCAAGCAAACGTCCACTGGCTCAGGAGCAGCCTGAATGATGGGGTGTGCTGGCTGAGAGCGTCCGATAAGGGAGTCGTCGGTGGTGGACTGAGGAGGCAGTGAGGGGCTCTGACAGAGACCGATGGGGGGGGGCTGAAAGAGGGCGAAGTCCTCCAGTGGAAAGGAAAAATCCCAGCTCTTCTGGCTCTGAGCAGAGCCGCTTCACACTGAGGACTGTTAATGTCTCACGAACAGTCTTTCAAACTGCACTAATTCAGGCATATCGTAAACTGTAGCAGGGAGCTTCATGGTCAATAAAACCTGAGCCTGAAAACAAGCAGCATTGAGAAGCTTGTAGTTTGACACCGGACTCACTGTCCTGTTGTCCTGCCTGAATTTTCTTCTGGCTGAAATAAAACGATTGAACCTTCTCTTTGTAGCACCTCCATCTTGTGATTTGACACCCACCTCATTACATTTTAATTACGATGACATCAGATTTTCCAAGGAACTCCGCATGAGTTTGAGGAATTAGTCTCTCTCTGGCCTGCAGCTGCTCTGCCCTTATGGGAGGATCCCTCTTTGTCCAAAGCACTGGGTGGGAGTCACCTGCTGGTTGGGGGTCCGCCCTGTGGTCAAGGACCTCTCACCTCGCTCGCCTCTTCAGGTTTAGCCCCCCCTCCTCCACCCCCCGTAACCCCCTCAGTATTGACTGTCTGCAGCAGTGCCCGACTGACACGTACAAAGTAACTACTGTGTGCCGCGAGGTCCTAAACTCGCCCCCGTCACTCAGCTGTCCGCTCAACAATGGCAGGCCGGCCCACCCGCCAGACCGACCCCCCTTTGTGTCCCTTATTGAATTACAGCAGAAGCCGGTGCCGTTCTGCTCTGGCAGTAATTGAAAACATGTGATTTAAGGAAAGAGGGAAAAAAAAAGAAAAAAGGCAGGGATGTGCACCGGTGGACGTGACTCGGTCCAGCAGGAGCACCGGTCAAACGGAGCCCGTGAAAGATGATATCGGCATGTGGCGTCCTCATTACGGGGGACTTAAAAACGTCCCTTTGTAGGTGTTAAGAGCGAGGCGCGCCGGTTGAAAGGGGATTGTGCCTGACCTGGGGATGAAGTCATGTTCCAGCAGTCTGCTCCAGACGGAGCGCAGCCTCTCTGGGCGCCTCTTCGCTCTCGGACGTCCTACAGGGAGACAGAAAGGTTTTTTTGTACCTCACTGACCACTGAGCCGCTGTGCTTAGTGAGGAAGGTGCACCAGTTCATGTGTCACCATCTCCTTTCTTACTCGGATCTTTGCTTCTGTGTATTCCTTCTCTTTAAACACTCCCAAACCAAATCAGGAACAGTATTTTTCAAGATTGTGTTACCTCAATTTTTTAGTTTTTTGATGTTTTTCTAACTCTTTGTCCTCTGTCTCACACTTTCTGTATCGTCCCATTCTTCTTTAATAGAACGCAATCGTTGGGTATCTAGTGCTTTGTAATTTGACACCAGCTTCATTGTATTACAGGGTGGTTGATCAAACTTGCTTGAAGAAATGACGTGTAACCATGTAACAGTTGACCGCTTTCAATCCAAACTTTAAAGTCTGTTGAAAATACAGGAAACTTTCAACTCAAGTGCTGGAGGTCGGTGACCAATACAGCAACTTGCCACCTGTTTCCACGCACAAAGGTTAAATGTAGTGACTGTTTTCTTCCATTTTAGACTCATTGTTTTCATTGGCTGGCCCTAAAATTGAAGTTGATCCCAGCTCACATTGGCTGTAGCCAGGATACACACTGGACACATCACTAGTCCATCAGAGAGAGACACACTACCACCAAATACACACCAGCTGAAGTCTTACGCATGCTTTTTAACTGTTTACATTGCCCAGTTTTATGAATAAACAGTCAAATTCTTCAAATTTTAGAAATTGAGCCCTAAATTCTATATAAAAATATGCCTGAAGAAGGAGCAGGAGATAAACAGGAACTGCATGCGAAGCTGCTTCCAACAGCTCAGACAGCCGCTCGACAGTAACTCACTTTGACTGAGGTGCCGTCTGCGCCAACAAAAAGACACGTGTCCTCATAAAGTGGGACAAAGGCTGCGTGTCCCATCAAACCACAGATGGGGGTTATCCTACGGCATCATTTCACGCACCCCATATCTGTCTGCTGTGGCCCCCTTCTGTCACGCCGCCGCGCGGCACCGCGGGCGGAGAGATGACTCGTAGGTGGAGGCTCCCCTCCCTGAAGACGGGGGGGAGGGAGGGAGGGAGGGAGGTGTGTGATTGTTGCTTTCGGGGAGTGTCATGCCTCATGAATGTGTGCTCTGTTCTCATTACGGGCCTTGATTACCTAAATCCCCCCCCCCACCCTCGTCTGAACTCGGGCTTGT
Organism: Malacoctenus triangulatus; assembly: GCA_032274725.1. NCBI lineage: Eukaryota > Metazoa > Chordata > Actinopteri > Blenniiformes > Labrisomidae > Malacoctenus > Malacoctenus triangulatus. The sequence goes on from JAUESE010000080.1 coordinate 1,377,495, forward strand.
CACACGCACTGAGGGGATTGGTGGGGTCAAAGATCAAACCACCACCACCACTACCCCCCACCCCCACCCCCCAGCCCGCCTGTTCCCTTAAAATCACTGTGTCCTCATTAAACCGCGGCCTTCTCTGTATCCTCCTCCTTATCCCCCCCACCACCACCACCTCCATCACTCTCTCTCTCTCTCTCTCTCTCCATCCACCAGTCTGTCTGTTGCTCTTTTGTCTCCGCTCGCTTCTTCATCCGCTCTGGCCTCTAATAGACTGGCTCCTCTGAGCATCGCCGCTGCTTTGTGCCCCTGCGAAGGCCGCGGTTTTTGCGCGGGGAGGCACCTCGGCACAAATGAAGTTGGAACGAGATGGAAATTACAGGCTTGGGTTCCCTAAAAGCATTCTCCTTTGCTCTTCCATTTGGAAGGTAATGGCGCATAAATGGAGAGTGGAGTGTTGGGGCGAGGCGAGGAGGCCTTTTCTTTTTTTTTTTTTGGTCGTTTCTTTTTATCAAATAGCCTCTCTGAGGATGTTTTAGGGGGAAACAGAGCTGGAGAATTATATTTGGGTTAATGACACTCGCAGCCTCAAAGGGGGGAGCCTGCACTTTAGGGGGGCCATACTGTGATTCCCCTGTTGATGCAACACACACTGAAAAAAACTGAATGAGTCCGACATAAATATATTTCCTCTTGGCGTTCAGATTTCCCCCCTTTTGTCCCAGCGGCCGAGTGTCTGACTGGGTTTGATTCTTCAGCTCCCTCCCAAAAACAGCTTCCTTTTTTTGGGACAAAAGTGCAAATGTGCTGTGGAAAAACGACGACTTAAATCGTCGTTCACTCGTCTATTCTAATTTGTCTTTGCGGCGCATTAGAGTGCTCTCTGAATAATGGATTGACACCTCCGATGCCTTCAATTTGCACCCCGGAGCCCACTTTGCACCGCCATGGCGGCGAATTTTATCGACACGTGTCACAAATTAATATTCCATCCCCGGCTAATGGCATTAGCGGTTTCCTGTGTTAAAAGCCTCGCTGTTCGGCGTAATCACTGCATCAGTAGTGGCAGGGCGGGGCCGTCGCGCACACTTTCCCTGGATTTTCCTGGGATAATTGAATTTACTTTAGGACAAACCTGCTTTGTATTGTCGGAAGCAGATGTGTTGTGGGAGGAATTAGCCGGAAGTTTATGGGGGGGAATCGAATTCATTACAGACAGTCCAGATCGTTTGATTAATCAGAAATGGAAAAGTCCTGTAGCAGCAAAACGAGGCTCCTCCCAGTTTTGTTTCTTTTTTTTTGTTTGTTTTTTGGAATTGCCAATATTGAGGGAGTCCTCGTTTAATCTAAGACATCTGACAAATAACAAAATCACATGATCAACAGAAACTGAGTAAATACATGTGACAACCTCAAATTTAACTCTCTTTTAGTCATTCTTTATTCATTCACTGATATTTTTTGACACCTTCTTGTTTCAGCTGGTATGAGTTGGTGTGCAGTGCCACAGATCACTCAGCCTGACCAACACACAATTAGACAGTGTGAGGAGGTGCACATCAAGTGGCTCTGCTCATATTGTCTAAAGTGGCTCCAAATACACATTTGTTGGGTTTTTCCTCAGTATTTGAAAATAGAGACATGATATGACAATCTTGTAATTCATTTTGTTCTTTTACTTCTACAATTATGCTTTCCATGATCGTGCGAATCCATCCACAATTCTGTCTTTTCCTCACATTTAAAGTCCAATGAATCCTTATCTTCCCTGCTTTTGTGGGCAGAGTGAGGAACAAAAGCCCCAAGTGAAACTCCCCTCATCAGTGTTGAAGCGCGTCCCCACTGAGCCTGTTAAACTTTCAAGGTGTCCGTAACAGAGAGAGTGAATCTTGTAGTTCATCTAATCCTCAAAGGTCAGCCCTCATCATCGCACCAGCTCGTCCCGAGTATCCGGAGGGATTTTCTCACTTAATGATGATTTCCAGAGTACATCTTGTCATTTCGCACCTATTAAAAAGTCCGCCTGTGCTTGAGGAGAGACGGTGCTCGGCCAAACCCCGAGCGCCAGCGGGGATTGTTTTTACCGTTCGGAGCTCTGAATGTTTGGTTTAACCCCGGTATCTTCCTCTCCAAATGATGAACCTCCTCCAGTGTTGGAAAAGCCTTTAACTGAGATGGTCTCAATCATTTTCCTCTGCCGGGGGAACATAAAGAACTGTGAAATGGCTAAAAGCTCTTACTTGGCGTGGGTGGATTTTCTCCTCCTATAAGAGGGTTTATTCAAGCACAGAAGAAGTGCTAACCGTCAGGCCAAAGTGATGTTTTAGAAAGTGTCATCTGGCAGCCAGCGGAGCCTGACCCCTTCGAAGAGCAGTGGACGTCTCTCTCTCTCTCTCTTTGAAACGACTCAGTGGTCCAGCAGAAACAACGGTCGAGGGCGGGGGGAGGGGGGGGGGGTGGGAGGCTGCGAATCGCTGCTGGCAGCCCCGGGAGGCCTCGGAGGTCGCCGCCTGGGCCTGACTAATGGGCCCCGGGGTCACGGAGCGAGGAGATTTACTGACTGGTCAAGACATCCAGTTAGCATCACTGGCAATTTCATTCCATTTCCCGCGGAGTGCTGCGGACGGGGATGCGTGTAAAACACAATATTTCTCCCTGCAGGGCAGCAGGGCCCATTCATCACGGCCGGCTGTGCAGGCAGGTTAAACCGGGGCTGGCTCGTCCGCCTGGGGGATTGAGACGTTTGAGTGATGTCAGCCGGCATGTCAGTCACTTACCTCCCAGTGACCCCCCCGGCCCCTGTCTCTCTTCTCTCTGAGCATTTCATTTGGAGGAGCGCTGTAATGTAATGAGATTAGGCTTTAAGGCTGTAACTCATCCACTAGAGCCTCTCACTCCAACAGGCCGGCTCATTTCCCCTCCTTTTTTTTTGTTTCCACCACAGGAACCAAACCAAAATCACCATAACTTCCTGACTTGGTCAGCGACTTCATTATGATGTTCATTTTACAAACTCATGATGGAGAGAATATTTGAAGTTGTACAACATCTATAGATCACTTGCGGATTGCAGTTTGTATTTTGCATTTTCAAAGTGTAGAAAAGTCCACGGTGGTTGGTGGGAGTAAAGCAAATAGCAAATGAAACACAAGTAAATGATGCAAAAAAGTTGTTTCAGTTGAATTAAAGAGGTGATTCAGTGTACTTGTAAGCCAGTGAACAATTGCAGTTATGCTAAAGGTTGTTTAGCTTTACAAGCAGACTGCTAAAACTCACCTTCAAGTGTCGATGGCCTTGCGAGAAGGCAACTTTATCTGAAGAAGCCAAACTGCATTTAACAAAGACTGAAGGACAGGTTGTGTGGTGACCTCTGGTGGCCTCTCTAAATATGACTGCAGCAAAGTAGAAAGGGGATTTCTAAAAATGTAGTTGGAGAATGTGAATCCTCGCATTTCACCTAAAGGGTGAAACTGGAAGGTAATGCTGACTGTCTACTGACTCAAACCAAACATTTAATATTTTGCTCCAATTACCAGCAGTACCACTGTCACACTGCCTTTCAGGCGCTGTGGATCAAAGGTCAAGTTTACTTAAAGCTAACTTATTGTTTTTTCTAGCGAGCCAGACGGAGATGTTAACACGTCACTTACCGCTCCATCAATGATCATACAGACGAGGTTGCTCGTCCTCGCCATTGTTTAGCTCCTCATGAGTGTGGCTGCTCTGACTGGATCGTCCCCTTTGACTTTGTCAGTGGAGATCGTTCTGGTCAAGTTTGGATGTCTGAACTGGTTAGAGAAGTGAAGTAAATGTATTTCAAGAGGGTTTTAAAACAAAACTTGGAGCAAAATGATGCTACCAATAAACATCTTTTAAAACAACTTGACTGATTCCTTTCTCCTATTTTACACCTTTACATTAAGACGAGGGGTTTGACGGAGGGGCCGGCTGCCATTTCTACCATGTCATGGCAACAACCGCCTCCAGAGGAATGTCCCAACTCTCACCTGTCAAAAGCCAGTTCAAATGTCGTGAAGTTGACATGACGGACTGGTAAATCCACTCTGAACACGAGCGACACTTTTTTTTTCTTCCTCTTTCTGAGTTACACCTGTTTAAATTTGAGCCCACATCGCCAGGTGACACTCCCAGCGCTGCCTCCCGAGCTGGAGGTCCTCTTTTGTCTTTTTTCTTCGCCGGGAGTGATGACGGCTCGGGGAATTAGCCGGTGACAGGAAGTGTGCGCGGACCGCGGACTTGGCAGCGCCCTGCTGGGAGCCTCGGAGTCGAGTCGCATCACCAGGCGGCCCAGTTCTTGGCTCGCGGGAGCGGTGGGATGAAATATGAACTCCTTTTAATACCCCAACTAATAACTGTGTTGACAAGCGCCATGAGTTACCTTCTGCGGGAATGTCGTGGCATTTGGATAATTAGCACGTAAATAGCGCTCTGTTATAGCTCGCCGTCGCACAGCGGTGGAGAGGTTTTTTTTTTTTTTTATAGAGGCAAAGGTTAGGTGGTAATTTTACAAGCCCCATTATGGAGCTAAATACAGGTCTCTCATAGACAGTGTCGGGGGGGGGGGGGGGTTATGTAGCAGTCAGCAGGGAACCGGGCTGGGAGATTCACCGCAGGACTGAGCTTGTCTGCACCGAGGCCAATTAATTAACACTCGGTTGTCCATCTCAGGAGGCCCCTCCCACTGATCGCCACCGATGCCAAAAAGCTTTTTGCTCAGGACTTTTTGGCGTCTCAGAATTTGTGTTTGTTTTTCATGCTTGACAAGCTTTCGGCGAACAAAGTGGTGAATCCTTTCCAGATGTTCGGTAGGGCGACGCTGGTCCGGCGCTCCGGTTGGGTCACCTCGGATAATTGCACGAACGTTTGTGCACACCCACTCGGCGAATGCACCACAACAAAACGCCTTGAGGTGTTTATTCAAACTTTTTACGGCCCAGAGCAAAAATCCTGCGCGTTTCACTGTCAGGCTGTTGATAACAGGGGGGCGGAAAGAACAGAAACAGGTAATCCAAAGAAAAGCATATCCGGAGTCTCACCCGAACCGCGCGCACGTGGAAGGTGCGTTCAAAACAGATCAGGCCTGTTCACGTCCCCCTCGCACTTAAGTAATTACACAGAAGAGACGCTGATGGCGTTATTAGTCGTTTGAGTCTCCAATTAAACAGTTTCGGTGGCTGTCATTCCTGCTGGCCGGGGTCCCTGTTGGCACAGGATCTGGCTCGCAGAGTAAATAGGAGTACAAAGCTGACAGCTGTCTGATGAATTATGCACAGCCCGGTGTTTCAGAGGTGCTACACACACACACATAGACACAGACTTGCACCCACTTACATGCAGATCCTCGCTCGCTCGCTGGCTGGGGTTCCCAGCGGTACAGTTGAGAGGAACTGGAGACTCATTAAACTCCTCCGCACAATTGAGTTCCAGTTTGTGCCCCCGTCCCTCCGCTGTGGGTTCTGCTCCGTCTCGTGTGTCTTGTCTGTCTTCTCTTTCGCACCTTCCTGGAGCGTCCCCTCCACCACCACCACCACCTTCCCCGTGTTTGCTCTGGCTCCCTCTCGACACTCCTGTTTGGTCATCTGGCGTCTCCATTAACACCGTGGCATTACAGCTTCGCTCTGCTCTCATATCCTCCCCCGGCAGATTACAGGGATGATACGGGGGCTCAAACCACAGCCACATGGAGGTGTGAGGGGAGAGGGGGTGTGAGGGGGGGGGGGGTGGGTGAGATGTGGCCAAGAGCAACTCAGTTAAGGCCCCCCCTAATCCCTGTCTGCACTCCAGCAAACCTGTTGACTGCTGCTCGGGAACATTCACTGTTGGGGAAAGAGCTGGTGAGATCGAGGTTTGGCGGGGGTGCGGCTTCCTGCTCACATGGGATCTGATTGGTCGTCTCTTCTTTAAACATTAAGAATTGTGGCTTCACACTGTGGATTTGTAGTCCTCACAGATCTGCTGTATTTGTTGAGATTTTTTTGTGAACGCTCCACAGACAGCTATTCTTCAGCAACCCCTGTGATATTTCGCACGCTCATTGGTATTGGTGAAAGGGGCGGAGCCTACTCATTTTGATTGGGTCGTGACGAGGGGACGCCATCAGTCCAGCGATACGTTCTGTGCTTGGCTGCTGCACGGTTAAGCACTCCTTCGAGTTCATAAGAAAGGGAGACTGATGTTGAAGGTGTAAAGAAGGATGATGCAGGGGGAAAAAAATGAGCTATGTTGAAAGATGACGCCATTTTGGAATCATCAACACTCATGATTAGCAAAAACCTCGTCAGTTTTTTCGGCGTTATCACTGGTTGCTAGTTGCCGTCAATGGCAGATTGGTGGCCTTACCTTATGGTGCCCTGCTAAAGCATCAGTAGCCTCAGCTTCAGTTCATCTTGTTTGTGGTGCATAAGTTGAATGTGTTTTGAAACTTTAGATAACTGCGACTGTCTCCTATTTACTTTGACGTAAAGGCTGCAGGGCAACCACACAAACATCTTTTTATTATGTATAAACAAGCCTCAAACACAACAGATCAGAATAATAAAGGCTCCCGAGATGCGCAGCAGCTAATTCAAACCATGAAACCATAATGAAGCGACGTTGTTTTTTTTTTGGTGTTTATTCTGTGTGTCCCAGAAGTGACGCGGTTCCCCTTTCGCTTCCAGACCTTCTCCAAGGGTCTCATCATCCGTTCATGTCGGGAAAAGGGAAAATTTAAGTATCCTGTTGTTTATGTTAGTCAGCATTTGTGGCACCTCACCACAAAACCAGGCAGAGTTGAGGACAGCGGAAAAAGTTTTCTCCTGACCTCATGTGACACGAGGTGACACCGCGAGTGACGTGCCGGCGGCCCCCCAGCCGTCGCCCTGCGCCGGGACCCTTGATACAGCCACGCTCCACGATTCCCCTCATGGATTTACAGTTTGCTGCCGATTTGGGGTTTCACTTTTTCCCCTCTGCGCTCTATCGCTCGTCATCTCCCCCCCCCCCCTCCCCCATCCTTCCGTCTGGACATCGCATTAGTGTGGTAGTGAGGGGGGGAACTCTGGACATGGCGCTCTTTCCTGCTCTTATCACTCGCAGCCATCGGTGTTTTAGGTTTCTCCGCGTGTCGCCACGTCGTCACCTTCCTCAGACGCCGTCTCTGCAATCCTGTGGAAGTTTTAATTTGTGTGTGTGTGTGTGCCCTGATGACCAGGAGATAAATGTAAAGTAGAGTTGTGCAGTGGTGACATCATCCGGACCGAAGACTCTCAGGACGATCAGCAGACGTGTGTTTGGCGTCAACGTTGTGTTTTGGGGGGTATTTGCCAAGCGGTTGCTTGTTCTTGTTTTCAACTCGTGTCTTATTCTTATTGTTTGAATTTTTATATCGCCCAAAGGGAGTGCTTGTCCAGTACTGGGTTTTAGAGGTGCAATAATGTTGTTTCTACAAAATGCAGTAAACAAGTGAAACATCTTTGGACTGTCAAAATCTTCCGGGTTTGCAAAGCGAACCACCTCTCCCAGCAGCAAATATGTAATACAAACAGATGCCACAAGGGGGTGTAGATTGTTGCTCGTGCAACAAAATAGGGCAAAAGTTAACGAGAATATTAAAGAGGAGCAGTCAAAATAGATTCAGTGGAGTTAGTTGAGTCATTTGTGATTGGATTCTACATCACCGCTGTTCTGCATGCGTGTGGCACAGCTGAAAGTCTTTTATTTATTACGTTTCGTGTAAAAAAAAAAACTATTTGCAGCCTTAAATGTTAGTTTGAGCTATCCAGGCTGACTTTTACAGTCTCCTGCAGATGTTCGCAAGACTATATTATTACACAACATTACTTTTCGAGAGCGTGTTTTTCGGTGATTGGCTTCCTTGTGATGTTTTGGTAACTCAAAGTCCAAGGAAGGGGGGGTCCACAGACTTTCTTTGAGGCAATTTCTGGGGTTTGGTAGCCGCTGGTCAAAGAAAACCTTCCGCAAGAAAGCTTGTTGCATATTTCCAAGCGTTTCCTTTCATCCTGAACATCTTTTTCTCTTTGTGTTTGTCAAGCATCAGCTCGCTCCTCTCTGTTCGCTGGTCAAGTCGCTTCAAAGGCGTCCATTCATCTCCTTCGCTATAATGTTGCGCTGAATAATTTGTCGGCTGTTTAACGAGATAATTATAATGCTAATTATTCGCTGCGACCTGAAGCTTTGTCTCACGCTTTGGTGGAGCTGTCAGCTTTTTTCTGAAGTTGTGGGAGGTGAATGCGTCGTCCCAGAGGGGGCCGACGCATTATAGAGTCATAAACCACACGGGGGAGGCTGGTCGTGGCAGCCGTCACCACCTGATCCCACCGCGCCTCCACTGAAAGCCATACAGCCATGCCCCCCCCCCTCCCTCCCCTGTAACTGGGCCCTGTGGGACACCACCACAACACCGCGCAAGCCTCGCATGAATACGATTGACTCGGCCGGGGCGCAGATCACACGGCGCGGCCTCGCGCGCTCCGAGAACGCGTGTCGGTAATTGGCAGTGGATGCGGCCACCTTTAGCCCTGTTGTCTCCAACGCTGGCACTAATTGCAACAAACCACACAAAGTTGTTAACGTTTGGTCTCGCTCCCACTGGACCAGTAATGAGTGAAGGTGTGTGTGTGTGTGTGTGTGTGCGTGTGTGACAAATTTTAATCAGCCTGCACTGAATGAAATCTCAGACAGTGCGCGGTCGCTTCACCTGCCGCCCCTTGTTCTCCACTTCCTGGCTCCAGGCTCTCGCCGCCGATGATCGTCCATGAACATGCCCACCCCCACCCCCCCCCACCCTCCCCATCCCCCCCTACTACAGCTGCCATAACCTTTAGTGCAGTTGTTCACATCAGCGCGCTGTCTCCGTTTTGACTTTATGAATGGGATAATCTCAGTGTGAGAGAAAGATTAGCCGGGGCGAGAGCGCTGGCTGAAGTCCCCCCCTCCTCGCTGATCCCAGCCTCGGGGCACGGCAGCACGGCTAATGTAGAGCGTAGAATTAGTTTCCATGCTGCGCTGGATGAAAGTTGTGAGTCTATAGCAGCCCCCCCCACCACCGAACGAGCCGAGCCGAGCCCGCGGTTAATAATGAGCGATTGTTAAACTCGCACAGATACCTTCGCGCATTGTGCCCGAGGCAACGCTTTCCTTTTCTTTTCAGTGTGTGTGTCTCCATCACATCTTCTTCCCCTCGCAGACTTCGTTCTAACATCTCGTCTCTGGGTCGGTCCAGCAGCCGCGTTGTGGGAAACGTTCGCTTCGAGAGCGCGAATACAAACAGGGAGATTAAATGCAAGAAGAAAAATCTCGTAAGCCTAATTCCCCCCGAGTGTTGTTATGTAAATTACAAACGAGGAAAGAGGAATAAAAGAAAAAGTGGAAAACAATTTTTGGGACAAATTTGGCAGAGAAGAGAAGTTCACTCGAAGCCAGAGGAAGGGGGAGTTTTACCGATACATAAATTACGCAATTAAATTGGATAAAGCAGAAGCGGTTTGACTCCAAAACTGTAAAAAAAATAACAACCTTCTGAATCACTTTCAGCGCGCGCGTTCACCTTGGCTTTTTCTACTCTGAAAGTATAAACAGTCATTACGCTTGATTCCTCTTTGTTCACCTTTGGTTGCTCGTGACATTTTGAGAAAAATTAGCATAGGCTTTGCTTGACATTTGTGCTGCGAAAGCTGCGAGCTCACCTAATAAAGCCTCCGTTTCGGTAGGAGGGAGGGGGGGCTGTGCGGGTGCTGATGGATTGGGATCACAGGACACGTCTGGTGGGATGAAATGCTGCTGCTATCACCGGGATTCGGAAGCCTGCCTCCTCGCACCAACACCCCCCCCCCATCTTCAGCTTGAGTTCCAAATCAATCTTTCATAGTTCAGGGTCGGATTGAAGGAGTAGTGCGCCAAAAAAATGTCATCGGGATGCCGTCGTTTTTGGCGGTGAAGAAGAAAAGTTTTGAAAAGTCAGAGAGGCTGGAACATGTCCTCGCTCTGCCCGTCGACGTCCCCGTCCGGCCAATCACTGGCCTGCCGTCTGTTGATGTCACATTTTCAACTCGATGCAGGAACTTTCAGCTCATGGAGAGACCGTGTGGAGCCGAGTAGAGTCCCACCATATCAAGCACATGTTTAGTTTGTATAAAGGGAGCTGAGGAACTGAGAGAACACTTGTTTCCTTGTCCGGAGCTCGATGAGGGTCTTCTCACTGTCGCGCCCTTGTGTTCGACATCATCCCACCATGGTGCTTTTATTAACTGATCCCAGCTCCCATCATAGCTAAAAGATTCCACCAATATGATTCCAGATGTGTTTCATTGATGGAATTAATCGTAGCACAAACCGTATATTGACAATGAGGTTTTGGGGGTTTAAATGTAGGTCGTAAAGAGAACATCTTTTCAACTGCAAAAGTGTAAAGTTCTCCCTTTCACGAGCTCGTATACGATCAGACTGGAACGGGCAGCTTTTGTTTGCCCCCCCCCCTCTCTCGCTGCCCTCGCTGGACATCTATCTCTGGCCGGGGTCCCTGTGTTGCGAGAGCAAACAGCGGGACAGCTGCCAGGTCTGGGCTTATGTAGCAACATCCGCTGTGGGCCCGCGGGGGCCGCGGACACCGCCAAGGACCCCGGGAACGGCCGGCGCGCCGCTACTGCTTTGGACGCTCCGCCGGGGCAAAAGTTTGTCTGGCTGCGCCGGCGAAGGGAGGGAGGGGGGGAGCATAAATATTTATCTGGTTTATTTGTTTGCTCTGGCTCGGGGTTTGTGTATTGGGAGGCGGAATACACGAGGAAAGAATGCTCGGCGTGTCTCCGTCCCTGCTGGATTAGTTGCGGCAGAGGTCACCGAGTGCTAATTTACCCGGGACGCGGAGAGGATGTGCAGTGGCCAATCTGCAGAGCACAGATATGCCCCCCACTCCCCCTCTCCCTTAATCTAATGTCATACTCCAGGGAGCGTTTTCCATTTCAAAATTAAAGACGAAACGCGCTCGTTTTTGTCTTTCCGTCGCTCAGTTTTTCCTTTCGCAACGAAATCCGATGGTCGTTTCGCACCGCGTCCTCCTCGGTGGGCCCTCTTTCACGACCTGCCATCCACCTCCGCCGCCTCATGAATACTCAGTGAGCAGGCTGCTTAATAAACATGAGAAGGGGGGGAGTATATAGCTGTGCTCAGGCACCGCTCTGCCAAAGGCTCCTGTGGAAAAGCCGGGAGAGCCGACGGGAGGAGGAAAGAGCAGGGAGGAGGGGGAGGACAAAAAAAAAAAAAAAGGGGGTGGAAGAGAGGG
>JAUESE010000080.1:1498602-1509562 GCA_032274725.1 Malacoctenus triangulatus
ATTATGTGCTATACAATGTGACACAGACATAACTGAGGTGTCTCCATAATGTTCATCAATCACAATGACATGTGTACTTCATGTCCATGTACATCACTTGTGCCATCATGGGATACAATACACACATTCAACAATTAGTCCACTTGTTTTATTCAAATGGTAGTAAACATACAATTTTACATTGTTTTCATTTTTCTTTCTTTGGTTTCGACGAACAGTTGTTTAGAGTATCAGTCATACTGTTTGGTATCGCCAGATGTGAAATTTCTGGGGCTGTCAGTAGATTATATAGGACTATGGCACTTGTAAAATTAGCTCGCTTACATGCACAAAATATCTGGTAATTCTTTGATCCCTGTAGTTTTCAGAGTACTCCATTGTTTATGTGAAACGCAACATTTGATGTGCTTTCTCCAAGCAGCAATGCTACAAGTTGTGTATGTTTCAGAACCAGGTATCCAGTGTCGGTGTGTGTGATCTCATTCCTCAGTGAGCAGATCGAAAGTAATTTGACAGAAACACAGAATGTTCTCTGAGATACACATTTTTCCGTCTCCCTTTTTCTTCAAAAACACACTAAAGAGTGTTATTGAGGGGGGGGAAAGCATGTTCTTATTCCTAATCATTGTTGACCTCTGCTGTCTTTGGTTGAATTGAAGAACATTACCCGCGGTAGACTGTATTAACTGTGACTAATTAATATTTGTTCTGCTACGTGCGCATGTTTGTCGCCTCAGAGAGAGCGCATTAACCAGACAAACTTCCCTCTGTAACACCCCTCCACTACCACCAATCACCTGCATTTTTTGTGCCTCAGTGGGATAATGAAACATCAGCTGATCACAACACATAATCCAGCAGACACACTTAATTTTTATAGCTGCTGTAAATCTGTCTGATATCTAATTTTTCCTGGTAATTAGGGATCAGAAGCTTGATTGTTTGTAGGATGTTGGTTCTGTAATAGGGCAATAAACTTTATTCATGTGGCTCTTTTCAAACTGCACTATGGACAAAATAAACATGAAGAAAATGTTTCGGTTAACAAGTGAAGAATCAAGACCAATTAAACCCTCCTGCAACTACTCTCTGCTTTGACAGCTGTCCAGATATGAAGCATTGTTCACACACAAAACCTGGAAGAGCACACAGATTTCATTGAGTATCTTTAAAGGAGATAAGTAGCTGGTCAGTGAGCCTCTCTTAGGAAGGTTGCCCAGGGAATCAAAGGCTCTAAAAGAGAAGACACCGGCCAGTCTTCACCCTTAATCTCATCTGTATAAGACATCAAGTTGCCAGGTTTAATTCGAGCAAGGCTCGTAAGAATCGGTAGTAAAGTTTACAGGAACCTAATGAGGATTTGCTACAATAGAAGTTTTTTTCCTTTTCCAAATGACAATTCAGCAGTTTATGGCAGAGCACACGTCAAGTATGATATTTTCTCCCGCAAATTAAATTGTGTGTTATAGTTGCTTGGATGAAATTAAATGAAAGCATGATTGACGGTTTTATGAATTGCTTTTGGAAAACGTCCAGATAAATTTGCAACAGCTATTAAGATGTAATAAGACATGTTTGGACAACAATGTTCTCATGTCTGTTATAGTGAATGCTGTTTGGGGGGAAAAAAGTACCTGCTGGCACAGTTACAACCAGCAATTACAACTTCAGTTTCATAATTGTTGAGCTGCAGGAAATTCCAGGCCATCCAGTTTCTGAAGTTGTGAATGTGGTCATGGCATGCGAAGACAGCACCGGCTTCTCCGAGGCTGTAGGAGATGTACAGCTGTGTGATTCAGCATAAGACTGGCAACTTACGGCTGTGAATTATGTGCCCCAGGCGAACAGAACACAAGGGGTCCAAGGACAGATCCCAGGGGAGCCTCTCATGGTGGCTGCACCCAGCGTGACTGGGCCTTTCTCGTAGGTGTGAAAGTGAGTTTTGAGAATGTTGTGTTTCAGTTTCGGCATGAATCAGTCAGTGTTTCTGTCAAATTTACCGGAGAGGTTGGACAATTTTTCTCCCCCCCTCCCCATCATTATCGTCATTCAGACAGTTCCCCTCGCTTGTTGTCTTGCATGTGTGTTTCTTCACTTTGCTAAATCCAAACTCAACGGCTCATCCAGTGTATGTTGAGACAAAAGTCGGTGACGAATTCAAATTGAAAAATAATAATTCAGAGCCAACTGGTTTTTCAGGCTCCAGCTGTCTGCCAGAAATAGACCTGCATGTAAAGATAGCAGCAGGGAGGGAGGAGAGAGGCTAATGCATTCTGTGGCCATGCACACACACACAAGCGCTCGCACGCGCGTACACAAATCAGAATTGAAGCCACAGTAGTGAGAATTTGGAGAATGGAAGAACAAGGTTTTGTCAGATTGCATGGCACACTTGTTGGATTGGCAAAATAACAGAAAAGGCTGCTTAAAAATTGCAACTATACAGTTGTGAGTGATGTTTAAGGCTGGTGGGAAAAGTAGCAATCAGTTCAAGTTACTGTGATTGATCAGAAATGGTAAGGATCTTTGTCAAGATGTTTCTAAATAATTGAGCTGCTGCCACTAGAAACAGTTTTTCCGGCTTTTAGCCTTCTCACAAGGAGCAGGGGGGGTCAATGTGCAAGGTTGAGGCGACCATTAAGCCCCCACAATCCTGACTGGAAGGGGCAGATGAAGGGATGAATGCTTAATGCCTGTGGTGAGCAGTGGCAATGAATTGAGAGGTGCTATAGCCTCAGGCTGCTCTTGAGGTGCTATCCTCATTCAACCTCCGCAGCGCACTCGCTCACACACATTACTTCAACCACGGATGGCTGGAGGTGACAGCGCTGCTCCCAATCACTCTCGCACAGGCTCACACTCTCCTCCTGGTGAACCTGAGCGCCACCGTCCAGTCATACTTCAGGTTTATTCGTCCTCGTGAGTGAAGACCGGCTCAGGTTGTTCACGTGCGCTGATCGAGGAGTGGTTATGAAACAGTTGGCATTTGAGTGCAGACTTTGGATTGCTATTGCATTTGTATCTGTATGTCAGTTGCTGAACAAATCACAGGCGTGTCTCTGGAATTAAGAGTGTTTTCAAAAGGTCAATTGATTTGTCAGTTATTTCTACACGTGAGCATAAACATCAAAAAATTCCAAACATTTCTAAATGCTGTTTTATGATAATTCTGGTGTCAATAATGAAAACAAAACATCTGATTTTGTGATTTTTTTTCCTTTTAACTCGATGCTTTGATTTTGATCAAAATAGAAAAGAAATTAAGATAAAACCTTTTTTTGGGGGGGGGGCTTTTCAGTTTGTGAAATTATTGAAATTAGACAAAGCTTCACTGTGACAAGAACATGCTAGGAATTTCTGCTTTTTCTGTGACAAATATTTACACAAGCTAAGAATTTCTGATAACATTTTGTTTTACTTTTAAGCTTGCTTGGGGAAAAAAAAAGCTTGCTTTGCCTTTGACAGGTTGATTAAGGCACCAGCTGAAAAAAAAACCTTGCACATCTCCTCTCCCCCTGTGATTTTAAGTTAAAATTATAAATTGACAGCAGCTGATTGTGAGTGTTTCCTCTGCTCCAGGTTTTAGCTGAGCTTGCTCTACTTAATGCATACATAGCAACTTATACAGTCTAAGTCATGCCTTCCCATATTAAGCCCTGCAGGATCCCTCCACTGTGCAGCCCAGCCACGCTTCAAGTCACTCTGCAAGGAGGGTCCAGGATTGGAGTGGAGAACAATAGAGCGCACAGATAAAATCGACCAGCTGACTACTTAATAAATTCAGAGCAGCGCAGGCATCTCTGGGCTCTGCTCCATCACCCTCCTCACTGACAGTGGGGGAGGTGAGGGGAGGGGCTGTCATGTGTTCCTACATAATGATCAAGGCGTAAAAGCAAGTGTTGACACAGATGATCAGTTAGGTGGTTGCCAGCGCGTCGCAGGAAGCTGTGTGTGATCAAACTCGAGCCCTGTGGCACTCTCACATGTTGGATGTGAGGGATGTGCTCCAGGCTCAGGCTGTAATGGTGGTTTGTTGTCCTTTCTGTGCGAGTGTGTGTGCACGTTTTGTGCAGGGAAGAAAGTCGCCGTATGAATGCATGATGCATGTTTCCAAACACTTCTGTAGATTACAGAGAAGGAGTTGTTGCCATGTAAATGTGGTTGGGTGCAAAGGCTGTCTGAGAGGGAGGGTGATGGTTAATTGATAACGGTCAAAGAACTGTGTGTCTCTGTCTGTCTGTCTGTCTCTCTCCCTCCCCTCTTCACTCAGCTGTCTGCTGCTGCATTCACTCAGCATGGCAGGAAATAATTGCTTGTCCTCTACACAGCACTTCAAATAAAAGAGCTGTGTTAATGAGGGCCTTCCTTCGTCTCACTCTCTATATATCGGACTCTTCATCGCTTGTTCGCTCTCTTCATTTCTCCTTCTCTCAATGAAGTGGTGAGGCCCATTGTTTTTTCCATGGAGAGGCTTCTCTCCCCTTGAAACAGCCGCTTTTGCCTTAGCTGGGCTGTGTGTGCGTATAGTTTGTGTGTGTGTAGAGTGTGTGCGTGTGTGCGCGCGCGAGAGAGACGGTTCAGGCATTGTGCAGCACTCTAACTACGGGTGTCAGTCTGACTGAATTAGGACCTTTTAAGCATGATGATAGTTATTTCAGGGCATCCCGCTGAGGAAGCCCCCCCACCCCCCCCCACACACACACAGATTGTGGAATTTAGGGGCAAGCATAGGAGGAGCTGTCAGTCACAGCCTATTGTTGTGCTAAGGGGAGGTAATATGCTGTAAGCCCTCACAGTGGGAAATGATTCAACAGCAGGCTTTACACACTTGACACCTACACACACACACACACACACACACACACACACACTGGGAATATATTGGCAGCAGTGGGAGGTTGGAGCAATTTCTACAATTGGACCCTAGGGTTCAGTTTTGGTCTTGCTCCCAGTGTCATTTCCAGCGCCTCTTGTTGCTACATAGATGTTTGCCATTCAACCTCAGTGTTTGAAACGTTACAACACACTGTAAAACAACTCCCACTTTAACACAATCTATGCTCGGTAAACAGTTTTTAGTCTTTAGTCTGAATGAATTTAGTCTTTATAAACTAAGAAGCATCTTGAAACTGCATGATATTTGTAATAATGTTGGATGTTGAATAAATCTTTAGGTTTAGGATGTTGTCTGTCGACCTGGTTGGATTCCAGAAGGGAATGTAGTATTTCTCATTGCCACAATATTTATTTCTTGGTGGTTTCTTTGCTCGTCTTTGTCTCTTCATCCATCCCAACGTTCGCTTAACTCGTATTTCTGCGTCCTGTGGCCTGGGATGGACATCCAATTAGTCAAAAACACTGACATGCGGAGCATTAATTCCTGTGGTATGGCAACACCGTTTCTCTTGCGCAATATGCATGTTATTACATGTTGATATTGCGCAATGAAAATTTTGCAATATATCGTGCAACCTACATATAATTTTAAGAGGCAGGCTTAATCCAGCTGTTCTGGGTCACGGCTGTTTAATAGAATAAAGTGGCACTTACTTACGGTGTCACAGCAGAAGCCCCCACTGTGTTAATGAGCCACAGAGCAGCGCTGCGAGTGTGGTCAGTAAATAAATGATGGGGCAATAAGAGCGCGGTGGCTCCGTCGTGCCAGGAGCGACTCATGGCTGACTTACAGCTGGCACTGAATCACCGAGGCAGCTCCTGCCACCACTGACACAAATCTCAGGCCCTGACCGGGCCATCAAGCGGCAAAGGAGGCAGCTTATCAGTCAGTCAATCAGCCACTCACTAGCTCATTCATCACCTCCTCCACTTAACAGCTCTCGCTGCCAAAGCAGATTATTTCTGTTCCTGCTGGATGCCGTCTGCATTGAAGTCTGTTTACTGGCGGCCCGTGGGTTTACAGAAACATGAGGGTTCGCTGGATGTGGGTGAGCACATGTCGGCACCGGAGCTGGGATCGCGGGTGTATCCTGAGGTAACTCGAGCTGCTTCCCACAAAAAAAAAAAAAAAAGAAATCTTGCTCATACTTTCTCACCAAAGGCACGCTCGCTATTTCACCCTCAAAATGTTGACTCTGGTTCGGGAGGGACTCCCGGGACCTGCGCAGCTCCCACGGGTGTTCACGGACTGGGGACAGCGCAGGGAAGAAAGATCTCCATAAAAGAGCTGGTTTAATGTGACGTTTGTTTTAAAAGGCAGTGCTGATACGGTGTGGGGTTAACAGATGTAGCATTTACAGCGTCCGCCTCTCGAAAGCCTTGCACACACTTGGCCAAATCTAAAACCAGCTTCGGGTGAAGTCGAGTAAACATTTTGTCATCTATTTATTTTGGACCTTTTCAGTGTAGTTTGATTTGATGGAGGCGTTTTGAATGGAGACCATTCCTGCTTCAATGATTAATCCACAACAAAAATCTTTATGGTTGTTTCTGTCTCTGTACTTCAGTCATTAGTTAAAGCATGTTTGATTTTTTTTTTCTCTCTGGAAAGCTTAATGTAAAAACTTGCTGGCATCATCCAGACTGCCTCAGTATGTTCCATAAACAGGCACACAGGTGCACTCTGACATCCTGACTCACTTTAGGTGAGTGAAAACATGCCAGAAGGCAACCCTTGGTATTTCTTCCTCCTCAGTGTTAAGTGTGGTTGTATTTTTATTTCTAAAGCACTGTGTCATCGATGCTTTTTGAAACTCTCCTGCATTAGGAACCAACTAGAAAGTGAAGACCTTCATCTGTGACTTCATTTGTTGGCTTTTAAAGATTTTTGCTCTCATTTCAAATTAAACGTCGAGCCAGATGCTGAGATTTCAGAAAAACCTGACATTTGATTATTTGTCATTTGATCTGCTTCCTATTTTGAATGTTGATGATCTTCCTATCTCTTTTTTCAAGATCTGTTTAAACTTGCAAACCAGTTTATACTCCAATTCTGTTTTGCTTTTATACACACAAGTGTCAAGACTGTAAAAGACACAGTTTGGTATAAGTGGGGAAACAATTAACTTTATAAATGTAGTTTTTATTGATTGCTAAAGAGTGAATATGACATATTTAGAGTAAATCTGGACACATGTATGAAGAAGTATGAAAACTAATGCATGCTGATTTTATGTTTGTGGTAAGTGAATTTAATAAGTAATGACAGCAACAGGTGCAAAACTATGCTAATATTGGTTTTTAATAGTCATACTGTTCCATCTGCGGTGGAGATTTAAAGGAGGGTCTATAACAGCAGAGGAACTAATTACTCTGTAGTGAAACAGAATCAGGATGCATTTGAAGCAAACAGGAAAATAGGACATCTGAACACAATACAAATAGCCCACCAGAGTGTTATTTACACCCACTAAGGGTGCTTCACACGAGGGCAGCAGGCCCCCTGAGAAGCTAAGCAGCTAATGGATGTCGGATCAACAGCCCGGGGCTCATTAGTATTCGCCACAGCTGGCGTATTGATTGGCATGTAGTGCGAGCATTACGACATGATGCTCTATTATACCCCAATTGATTGCCTTGTGATCAGCTCCACCTCCCACTCCTCTCCTGGAGGAGAGCGCTCGTCTCGGTGCGTAATAGGTCACAGCAGGAGGAGGCGAAACGAGCTCGGTGGAGCCGTCGGAGGGGAAAAGTTAAGAGTGGATTGAACTAAAAAAACGCAGCGTTTCTAAGTGCTCTGCAACTAAAAGGTAGAGAGGAGCTGGGAGGGGAGAGTCAATTGTGGAAGACTTGCGAGGATTTAAGTGCAAGAAAACAAGAGTAACTGGACGGGCAATATGATGCTGCCAAATTGAAGCACTGCGCTCGCCACTTACGCCTCTGTCTGAAAGGAGCTCTCTGCAGCAAGCCTGCGAAATCAGGTTGACACCCAGAGCGTTGTTTTCCCGCAGTAACACTTGTTTATCTGGACCAGCGCTTAAACGAGCAGAGTTTCCCCAACTTTCAGGGCTCAGACTACGGGTCTCTTTAACAGAGTCAGGAGATCAAAGAGCACTTCTGTTGTCCACTAAAGAAACTTCCTGCCAGGGCTCGGATTGGCCTCACAAGTGCCGGCTACCTGGTAGAGCGCGTCGTGCTCCTGTTGAAAGGTGCATGTCAAGCTGTGCCAGGCTGTGTGTGTGTGTTTTTGCATGCAGAGCTTTTTGAGTGTGTGTTTGTGTGTGTGCAACTGCACTTGTGGTTTTACTCCTCACCAAATGCTTGCCCAGCACTAGCTTGTGATTATCCATGTTGCTGGCTGCGGTTTGGTCTCTGGGAAGCTGCAGTCATCTCCCCCCCCCCTTCTTCGAGATCCTCTGCTCCCCCCCTCCCCCTCCTCCCAGCTGCTGCCAGCTGGTGTCCATTATGATGCAGGTGTGTATGCTGGCTCGGACTGCGATTCGAACCCTGTTTGTGTGCACACAGCTGACTGTTGAAGACGCTGCTCGTGCCGAGTGTTGTTTACACCACGTAAAAGCTGTTTCCAGTTTTTATGTGAACCTCCCTGTTTGGTAATGAAAAGCTCCATGCAACGTTTAT
The DNA here is from genome assembly GCA_032274725.1 of Malacoctenus triangulatus. Classification (NCBI taxonomy): domain Eukaryota; kingdom Metazoa; phylum Chordata; class Actinopteri; order Blenniiformes; family Labrisomidae; genus Malacoctenus; species Malacoctenus triangulatus. Next base: position 1,507,138 of record JAUESE010000080.1, read on the forward strand.
CGCCTTCTTTTTTTTCTCTCTCTGTTGTCTTGATCAAAGTTGCAGCTTATTTTGAGTGATAATTGCGATGTGTAAAGCGAGCCAGAGCCGGAGGGAGCCTCTGTGGTTGGTGGTTGAGCTTCCCTGAGCAGAGCAGCAACACCATGTCCAACTGAATCTCAGTCTGTGACAAATGGGGCCAACCCTGCAGTAATCAGATTAGAGGACCTAAGTGACGTGCTGCAAATGTCCCACCTTGTGATCCTGTGCATTCATTTTATTACAACCGCCAGCTAATGAGATTAACCCTCAAAAACAGAGCCGCTCCACCAGGAAGTGGCGGCGTAAATCCTACCTCTGCTGCAGCTGGGAGCAATAACGTCTTTCCCCCTGGACAGCCTCGTGGTACTCACCTCTCAGTTGGCTGAAGCAGTGGTGGGGGGGGGGGGGCTTGGTGCGGGGCCAGAGGCGGATCGCTGCTCCACTACTCGCAGCTAATCCATGTTTGTGCCTTGGATCTCCTCCACAGGAAACCCAGGATCAACTCCCAGCTGGTCGCCCAGCAGGTGGCTCAGCAGTATCCCATGCCTCCCCCGCCCAAGAAGGAGCGGCGAGAGAGGAGCGAGCGCTTGGACAGAGAGCGCCCGGACGGCGACGGCGAGCGAGCCAGCAGCGAAGGCCCGCCCGAGGGCGAGCGCGCCGAGCCCGTCCAGCAGCCGGAGGTGGACGCCGCTGAGAAGGACAAGAGCGAAAAGGAGCAGCCAATCAAAGACAAACCTGACAGAGAGAAGGACATCAGCCCAGCTGTCACGAAGAAGCCCAGCAGCAAAAAGACCAGGTCAGTGAACACATCAGGACATGCTGTGCAGCATCATTGTATTTCCTTTAATCTCATTATGAGTACAGCTGATCTCATTGTGTTTCTTAGGTACCCGAAATAAGAGCACGATTCTCGACAGTCTGTTAGATCCATTGTGTTTTTCGCTGAGTTGTGTTTCAGTAAGAGCCAGTTTTCACATGTCAAACGGAGAAAGAACCATTAAAGCTGTCATCACTGTGTCGACTCCGATCAGGACGCCTCCTTTGTGCAGCCCACCTTCGCTCACCCTGCACCAGTCCATCATGCATAGTCGCAGAATCGCGCGCTGCTGCTTCGTGATACTCGGCTTCTCAGCAGAGCGGCGTTCCGTCTGATTGGCTCCGTGATGGAAGCCCGCTGGATGTCAACCCTGCACGTGTGCCATCAAAAGCCCGACGCAGGTGTCACTCTGCAGCGAGACACTCCGCTGCTCCGCTCTAAGTGCTTCCAAGTGTCTGCACCTCGTTTGCATTTCCACTCGTCTTCACCTTGGTTACGACGCATCCCCGACCACATGCGTGGGCGGCCGGAGCAATCGGGTTGCGATCAGCCTCCAGTTCATCCATTCACTGCTGTGTTTCAGCCTGTCATCCACGACAGGCTGCTGCTGTTCTGCGAGTGTTCTGCTGTACTCATGTCACATAGTTGGTGTTTGTTTTCCAGACCCAAATCAGACAACCACCAGAGCCCACCCAGTGACAAACACAGCATACAGTCTGGCAAATCAGCAAGCAAGACCAACAAGAACTCTCACATTTCCAGGTATGTAGCAGCGCCCCCCCCCTCTTCCCACTCCTTCCTCGTCATCTGATCACATACTTTCATTTCTCAGACTACACAGCACGTCTCATTATAGAAACTGAAGCACCACAAGGTTAGTGGAAAAACCTCAAGTGATTCACAGATGATCTTTTACACTAAACACCCACAATCAGTTTTCACGCACTTCTTCTGACTGTTCATGTGTCACCCGATGAATTGAGCAATTCAGTGTAACCGCCCCCACAGAGCTGGGAAGCCCCCCCCCCTTCCTGTTAGTTTGTTACTGAGACACACTTCACACTCGCTGGTTCTGGATACTAACATCCTGTGTTGTTGTTGTTGCTTTCTTGTGTTTGTTTTTTTTGTGCGACGGTCCAGGCCCAAGCTGAAAAACATCGACAGGAGCACCGCACAGCAGCTGGCCATCACCGTGGGCAACGTGACGGTGATCATAACAGACTTTAAGGAGAAGACGCGCTCCTCGTCCACGTCCTCGTCCACCATCACGTCCAGCGCGGCCTCCGAACAGCAGCACCAGAGCTCCGGCTCCGAGAGCATGGACAAGGGCTCGTCGCGCGCCTCCACTCCCAAAGGGGACCTCTCCATGGGGCACGACGAGTCGTTCTGAGGGCGCTCCCACCCGGACCTCCCTCTCCACAACGTCTCCCTGCCCCGTCCTCCCTCGCCCCCCCACCCCTCCCCCTCCTCCTCCTCCTCCTCCCATGATTCTGGACACTATGGATCCCATAAGACGAGTGGGGAGAGAGTTCACCTTTCCCATCGCCCCTTCAATCCACGCCCCCCTCCCCTCGACCTCACCCCCCC
>JAUESE010000080.1:1548689-1563615 GCA_032274725.1 Malacoctenus triangulatus
GGGGGGGGGGGGCACGGGGCCACGCAGGCTGCACGGATCCAGTATTGACGCGTGGATCAGGACGATGAAGGAGGAAGCAGTTTGATTCCCAACGCAGGACTATGAGGTTTGTTTCCGTCTGTGATTACATCCAGCTGACAGCTGTGTTTACAACAGACTGAAATACAGTCAATGAAATAAAAGGGAACAGGATGCATGAATAATCATGAAAAATAGGCAGGAACAGCATTTGAGGATTGGTATTTTGAGAATGTAAAATGTGAAAACTCAGTGTTTAAAGTACATTTTTGAAAGAACTCTAAAATAAACCCAAAAATTAGGAAAAATAGTGTGAGCAGTCGTGGTTTTGCAATCTCCAAATAAGCAAAAATAAATATCAGAGCTCCAATTCAGTCTTACAATACCACTTTACACCACAGGGTGGTGCTGTCAACCTGGAGGGGACAAAACAGCGGGCAAGTGTTTGGAGAGACAATATTAATGAACAGAATGGATGAAGCTCTCTGAACAAACCATAAATAGAACTGAATGGATTCTGTAGTGACTCACTGTTGTTACCAAATGCATTAATGTGGCACAAACCAAATATTACAAACAGTACATGTCGGGTTAGAAAATTCACTTTCCAGAAAAAAAACGTAAACCTCAAAAGCTAAAATGAACAAAGTGGCAGAAGTGACAGGAAAACGTTAAATAACAACAAGAAGATTCAGGATTCAACCAACATGATGGGATATTTGTAAAGAGATGCAAAAGGAAAACTGAAGACACAAAAACAGAGGCACAAAATTACCATAATGAAATGCAAAAAAAGACCACAAAGCTGCACAAGCTGAGTAGAAAACTGATACAAAAACCCCAAAAGGAGACAAAATAAAAAACATGATGCAAATTGAACAGAAAAGCAAAAAAACAGCCCTGAAAAGATGAATTATGAAGACAAACTGATATCAAGTAATTCACCACATGTGCAGTACGGGACCGAAAAAACCACAACAAATTAGATCAAGATGTGTTTCTGTGAGCCGGGGCAGAGTGTGTGTGTGTGTGTTGCATCTTGGACACGTTAAACCAATCTGGACTTAACACATTCTTTGTTTACCACTACATTTAAAAGTCATGTTATGATTGTTGCTTGGATTGCAATTCAATGTGTGACACAAGAAAAAAGAGACAACTTAATGTGTCAGAACACAAATACTGCTGACTGTGCATCTTCACAAAGAGATGATCGCGTGTCAGTCTGTCTGCAGGTGAAGCCTCATCTGAGGCAAATAACAAAAATACCCCTACACTAACAGAAACTCATCGAAATAACAAAAAAGATGCAATTGAATAAAGGGTTTTTTTTTGTTTTTGCAAGAATTTCCAAAATCTAACAAGCTTAGACTAAACTCAAAGGTTGTGGCAGAATCAAGGGAAAATGTACAAAAAAAACAGAGTTGGTTTGTTGACTGAACTCCCCCCAAAAAAGGGATATGTAGAGTTAATTTTGGCTACTCTGGTTAGAAACTCCTCTGTTACAGGACAGACGGCGGACAGTGAGTTCAGGACAGCGGCGGTGGAAGTGAACATAAAGAGCATGAAGATGATGAGCATTAAGACAGGCGAGGAGAAGAAACAATCACTTTTTGCAGCATTTCCATCTCAGCAGTGTCAGAGATGACTGAGAATAGAAACAGAAAAGTGGAGGGCTCAAGAAACCTTCACAAAGTAGACTGAAGTCAACCAACATCCCTGTTTGGATGTTATATTACTGATCTTTGTTTAAAGCTCTATTTCATGTGCTTCTGTTCCACTGGTTTGTCTGGTTGGTGTTTTGTATGATCACCTGCTGGTCAGTATTTATTTATTATCTTGCAATGTCAGTAAAATTACTGTTTCTGTTCATTTTAAAGTTCAGCAAAAAATGTTCGCTTCACAAAAAAGGCCAATTTCGACAAAACATAGGACATAAAACTTCGAAGACCGGAACGACGTGCGTTTCTTGTGACAGCGCACAGCCGGAGGGTGGCGCTCTCTACCAAAGAAACAGGCTGCCGTGCGCGGCTGATCGGCGGCAGTCCCGCCCGCATGCTGCCAATACAGATGCACAGAGAAACAAGCAGTGCGTCCCGGACCTTCAGCAAGGGCGAATTGGAAAAAAAAAGATAATAAAACATACATCACATTTTCTCCTGAGGTGAAGTCACTGCTGCTTTACGATCACTGTTGGACTTTTTTGCAGTTTTGAACTAGTCTTAGAATGAATATGTAGAGTTTATTTGAATTGGTTGAAAGAGTAATTATTGCTCTTTTTAAAAAAAAATAAAGGTGGGGGGGCAAGACCAGATAATGCTAGTTGAGTAGGTTTACAGTAAAGACACAGTCGAGATGCTGATTTGTTCCCATGTCAAGTATTAGACCCGTCCCACGCTGTTTGAATTCAAACTACACTTACAGTGTCATTTCCAAACCCATAACACCTCCCTTTTAATGGTTCCAACTCCTCATAGCTGAGATTAAAACATCTTTGATGATCATGTCAAAGCATTTCATCTTTTTTTTTTCTTGCAGCAGAGCTTTGGATGAGTTATGATGGACCGTAGTAAAAAAAAAAAAAAGAGGAAAATTTTTCTGAAATAAGAGAAGTTCATTCTGCCTGAGTTATAATTAGTCAGCTCTCCAGATTTGAGCCTTTCTGACAGCCCCCCCCCCCCTCCTTCTCCTCTGTCACACTTTCTGCGAAAAAACCTCCCGCACACGGTCCCGTTTCCCCGCAGAAAAAAAAGGGGGCCCACTCGGAGTGCCACCGAGTTGCACTTGTGTCACCGTGTTTGTTGTGAAGGGGGGGGATCCGCGATGCAATGAACCTTGTTTACCCAGCAGGTGGATATGACGTCACAGGCTTGGAACAAAACAACAACACATCCAAATCCGCGATTCTTGCCCCTTTTTTCACCCCCCCACTCCTCTCCGTCTTTTCCCGGCGCGTTAAAATCTAATAAGAACATTAGGAGAAAGGAGCCGGTGCCTTCTTCTTCTTCTTCTCCTTCTTTTTCTGCCCTCCCTCTCCCCCCATGCGAGACAGACTGGCAGGCGGCGAGCGTCAAACTCCGCATTTTCTGCGTTATTTCGACGCCCTCGGTAAGATGATGTTTTTTTCCCTCCTCGTAGTTAAGTTAGTGACTTAGTTAGTCCCCCCCCCCCCCTCCTCCTCCGCCGCCTCCTCCTCCGCCGCCGCCTCCTCCACTAGCAGCAGCGGCGGCGGCAGCACCTCGCCGCTAACGCCGAGGCGGGCGGAGTAATATTGTTGGTGTTTACAGTGTGATTTGTTGTCGCCGCGTTCTCGGTACACAAGCTCGCGCGCACGGGGCTCGCTGTCTCACGCCTGCGAATCGGTGCCCCTCCGCGTGCGCCCGTTAGCCGCCGTTAAAAAGCGTTTATTTGCCCGTTCCCGGTAAGTTTCCCTATTCTCATCATGTTGACGCTAGCTGTGCTGTTTGGTGTCTAGATACCTGCTGCTGCTGCCGCTTCTGCACTCGGACACACACGCTCACACTCACTCACGGAGTTTGTCTTCTGGTTCGTGTTGTTGACTGGAATTGAAACAAATAAACAAAACACCTGTGTGCTAATAATCAGAAGGCGACCGTCGCGAATACGCGCCGCCTTTTATCTATTCCTGCTGTAAAGTGTCTCACCCAGTTGTTCATGGGACCCCGGGGGGAAAATGGACTTTTAAGAACGGGGGGGGGGAAAGCGTTTCCACAATTAACGCCGAATGCCGTTAAAGTGCCGGAGTGAGTCGCGTCGTAAAAGTAGGGACGCGGAAAAGTTTGTCGGACCACACGGTGACCAGTGGTAAAGTTTGGACCGCCGTGATTTCTCTGGAGGTGGACCAGGGAAGGAGCTTTTTTTTTTTCCTCCTCCTCCCCACGTGTTGGCAGCCCCGCACACTCCCAAAGAGCGGAGGAAGGCACCACAAGTTGTCCCCCCTAAAAAGTCAGGTTATCCCGAACCGTAGCGCAGCCCGAGCCACGCGAGGCAGGCGCTACTTTTTTTTTTCTTCCTCCGAACCGATCCGTCTGTCCATCATTTCGCCTTCTGGACGTGCTTGCCGCGTTAGACGAGGCTCGCCTGCTCAGAGAGGAGACCGACGGCGCGGCTCGCATGTAAAGCGGATATTCACTCCACGCAGAAACTTTTTTTTTTTCTTAGCAACGCCAAAGACCTGCTGGATGGAGGTGTAACTCTCACGGTGGGACTTACAGACACTTTGAATGCACCCATCACTTCTTTTTTCCCCCTTTTGTGGTGGTTTAAAAACTCGGTTGCTTTGTTAAAAGTTTCAACAATTGACGCGGACGTTGTGTGACGTACAATTGCACATAATCCTCAAACTGGCGATTGCCTCACTTTCACTTGTGACAAACTTGAGTTTTGATTGGAAATAAATGTAGCTTTGGACAAATTCTTATTTTATTCTCTCACTAACATTTGCTGTCTGGATACACTTTCCTGATGATTAACACTCGTGCTTTTATCACACAGTCTCGTTTTTAAAATGTTTGTATTGTTTTTCCTTTTGTTTTCCAATTAGAATCAACAGTTTCTAAACTGGTGTGAAAACAGAAAGATCAACAATGACAAAAAAAACAAGTGATGACACTGCAGAGCTTTAACATGATTATAAACATGAGATGTACCTGTAAAAACAGGCATGCAGTATGTTGATTGCTTCTTTTTTTAAATTCCTCAAGCACCAATAATTTCACTGAAATGATGTGATTATTTCAAAGAGAGAAAAAAAACGATAGATAATGTTAGGTGAGAATAAAAATATTTCCCCGGTCCTTCATGCAAGAAGTCTACATTTGGCACCAGCAGGACCAAAAGCATCTGAAAACGTACAAAAGAGTAACTGCGGCTTTAACAACTATTGCTGGCAGAGCTCCCTCCTTCTTGCTCTTTGGATTAGTCATTGTCTGAGGGGGGAAAAAACACTTTTTTTTCCTTTTTTTTTTCTGTAGGAGAAGTAAAGTAAACAGCCTCCAACAAGCGAACCTTGACAACCCAGATTAAGGAAAACATTGGAGATCAAACAGTGCTGCTGCTGGGCTGTTGTCATGAGCTGCCTGAGAGAGAGCTGCAGACTATTTGAACAGGCACCGGGGCTTGTGTGCTCACTTAGGCAGAAATGGACCTTCGCGAATGCTGACCCAGGTTTCAAAAAAAGAAAAGGAAAGAAAAAAAGAACGTGGGGTGAACTTTTTCTTTGCAACTTTTCCCGGGCCCACCAGTGTTCGACCGTGGCTGTTACACGCACGCGTCCAGCTTTGTGCCGTTTTCGGTGGGAACGGCCCCAACGACCGTCCCCCCCCTGCGTCTGCTCCTCGCTACCAGAATGACTGTACTTACCCCGTGCTAAAACTGAATAAATTGAGTTGGCAGGAGTTGGTAGTGGTGGTGATGGAGGGGGGGGGATTGGGAGGAAAAAAAAAAACGAGAGAAATTTGAGGAAGACCAGCTGCGTTGAACTGTAATGACGCTGGATGCTTAAAACGCAGCAGTGTGTGATTTTTGTATTATTTGGAAAGCCCTTGTTTCTAGTTTGGCCTCTTCAGGCTCTTCTTTTGTAAAGAGCCGAGGTTCAACTGGTAAGAAAGTAATCAGTCACTCATGCATTCAGCCAGAGGACTCCCATCCCTGAGTGCAGCGGCGCGCTCTCTTCCCTTTCATGTGACGGCTCAGTATTTGTGAACACACACTGAAATGCCCCGGCGCCGGGTACGGAGGGGCTGTAAACCGACTGTGCACCCGCGCTTGCAGCTGAATGATAAGGAGAGTTATTTTGGGTCCAGTGTGGGAATGAGGTGCCAGCCATATTGTTTCCCTCCGATTTATTTTGCCGAGCTTCACCCTTCATTTAGTCTCAGATGTGAGACACCCTCACACCGGTGTCTGGGGACGTTTTTTAGTGGGCATAAAGCGGGACAAGTGACAGCTAAATAAAGGGAGTTTCCTGGTGGATGAATTTGTCTTGTGATTTTTTTTGCACGTTTGATTCCCATTACAAAGACGAGGGCGATATGAACATGAATGCAGCGCGCTCATTAGCATCCTTTCTACACGAATTGAAGGAGTAACAAAGGAAAGAAGAACGATATTTTTCGGGGTAGAAGGTTAGTGTGTCCCGGCCCCCCTCGCGAAGGGCCCCCCCCCCCCCGGGGAAGGTGATTGGTCAGAGAGCGGACAGCTTCAGGTGAGCTCTCCGCCGCTCCAGCGGTCTCCATGGAGACTGCCAAACGCTCAAGATGGCCATTGAACTTGTCGAGCCATTAATTACCGTCTCCTCCTGTCATCTGTCCCTAATAAACGGAGGGATGCAGACAAACAAACAGTCACTCGTCTGCACGGGGAAGAGAGGGAACAATTGCAATCAATTGATTTGAGCTTTAAAATGAATTTACTGCTGATGTGTTGTGCTATCAGCAAAGTGCAACATCGAAGCGCTACTCCATTATTGTTGGATCAATGTTGCATGAAGTATTCTGTGGAGTTGTGGTGTTGGCAATTTACCTGTGCGGCTGCAGTAACAGGTGTTCTCAGTGTGGATTACTTTGCAGTAGCTTCGCACTATGTCTGCTATGATTGTGACTGCTGTAACTACATCTTTTTTCAGTAGGACTCAATAAGAAAAGTTTGCTTTTAAAGTTCAGACTTGGACTGTTCCCCCCCCAAAAAACATAAACCAAATCAGCTGTCAAAAAAACTGATTTCATGTTGAAAGTTTCTCAGCTTTAACTAATAATTTAGCAATAAATATTTTTTTGTGTGTGAAAATTCGAGGTATTCTAAACATAATTTTTTTTTTGCTGTGTGGCAGGATTTTTCTTGTGATTTTGAATGTCTACAAATGTGTATATTAACTGATAATGAAACATAAAGCTGCCACCACAGAACCCTCTTACAGGAGGTTGGTGCCACATTTAGATGTGGTAAAATCTGACTTTATTTTTTGAAACAAACAAGATGAATTCAGCTGTCACAGCGTGAATGAGATTTTATCACAATGTGAGTGAATACCAATTTATTTAAAAAAATAAAATAAATAAAGATAAGTGTTTTGAAATATAATGACATGTTTCTGCATATTGAACTTTTTACATAAAATTCCCAAAAATTTATTCTGTAGAAATTTCAGGTTTATCATAAAAGAAATTTATCACAATAGAAATTTATTGCAATAGAAATTTCAGTGGGATTTACGGTCAAATTTCAGCATAGAAGTTCATGAAAATATTTATTTAGACCACAAAGTAACTTTGTTTTTTATTTTAAAACGATACAAAAAAATCTATAGAATATAGACCTGTTTCGTTTATCTTACACTTTCTTGATTCGTACTCACTTTCATACAAAAGAAACAAAACGAAGAGACATAAAGTTGATGAATATTCAGTGAACCTGACCTCTGGTCAGGTGTCTCATTATCTTCTTCTTTTACTTAGTAAAAGTAAAGTTATGTCCGCAAATTATTGATCAGCAGCAAAATCCACTCAAACATAACTATCTTTCAGTTTGACTTTTTTATGTTTAAACATAGTTTGTGGTTCTATGAATCCTGTTTGATAATAAACTCAAAACTTTTGCGTGTGATTGTTCTTGTCATCAAATGAGTCAACACTTTGTTGAAAACCGTTTTTTATCAAATAATTATCTTATTTATTGGAATTAAACTAAATGCCGTGGCTGTAATGTGTTGCGCTCCCCGTTCTCACTCTCTGAGTGAACCCCGGAGTGTGCAGTGTGTGAAACCAGGAGTCTGTCCAGTTGCTTGTGTGTTTTGGGAAAGATGCAGGTAAGCTGCAAACCTTTTCACCCAGACATGAGGGGCTCAGACATATGCTGCAAGCTGTGCTCAGCTGCCAGGCCGAACCTCAGCACCTGTTTCTATCAGCTGTCCGCTCTGTGTTTGTGTACACATGTGTACGTACGTGTATGTGTGTGTGTCCACGATGCGGCTTCATCGAGCTTCTCTGATTGTGCCTCTGATTATCAAGGAGCGTCTCCTCCGTGGATGTGAATGAGTGAATATTTACACCAGGAAGGTGACAGTTGTGACTGTGACACAACCCGAGACACTCACTCTCTGTTTTGTTTGTCATTCCAGAGCAACATGGAAAGGAAGTGAAGCCGCGCTGCTCTGAGAACACGCCGAAGCCACAAGAGAAAGTTGGTTACGTCAGAACCGTGAGTGATTTCTTCTCTTTGTCTGAGCTTCCACAGCGTGTCTACGAGTTATTGTTCGAGCTCCAACATGTACAAGAAATATGATCGTTTAGAGCTGATGGCGACTCTGCTTGAAAAGTTTTGGCTCTGTAGTGAAGAAAAGGGGAAAAAAAAACTTCAAGTGGTTGTTGTAGAAATAATTTTGAATGAAGATAATGATGCAGTTTTACTTTGGAGAAAAAAGCATCCTGTTTTAGATAGGTGAAACATCAGGTAATGTTCGAAAAGACTCATTTCGGTGTTCAAACTTGTAAAGATGTCTCATGCATGTGGTTTGTGAGTCATAGGTGTATGGGCGTGCACAGGGGAGTATTGGTTAGCAGTCTTGTCGCACATTGACCAGATCCAGGTTCGATACCGTGTTTTTGAAGTTCTTTCTGTGGTAGCAGGTTTTTTTCCCCCTTCCTCTGGCTTCTACCTACGCTCCACGTGCGTGTTAGCTTGCACATTGACCAAAAAAATGGTCCATAGGTGTGATTGTGTGTCGCCTGCCTGTTAACCCCGTTTTGAGCCCGTTGCTTCTGAACTCCTTTACGCTTTTCAGCCGAGTTTCAGCCAAATGTGCCCCAGTTCACTGTAAAATGGATAAATCGAGTAAAAAAAAAAAGACCGAATATTGTTTTCTTCTTTTTGTCTCACTATTTTCATCATTTTAGTCACTGAAGTCATTACCTTGTGGTTTCAAAGGCTCATGTCAAAACCGGCAATCTGAAGCTTAGGTTCACGTAATTCTCAGAAGAAAAAACTGTCGTAGCTTGGCAATAGATTAAATCATCACTCTGCGGCATCAGTGTGGGATTGAGTGGAGCAAAAGTGACATTTAACTAATATGGGAATGTCACAGGCTATTACTTATCCCCTGGTAAGTGCAGCGCAGTGCAAAATAAGGTTGCAGGAGGCATGTTTTTTTTTCTCTCTCTCTCTCTCTCTTTGAGGGGCCTCATCCTTGACTCCTTGGCTGTGTGTTTCAGTTGGCAGTCCCAGCTCTAATAAGAAACATAACATGGCAGGGCCCGCTCTTCCATCATCATTGCTGGGTGGAAAGTTGGTGCGCTTTGATCATGTCTTTTGGGCGCATCACTGCGGCTTAGCCCGCTGCTCGCTCTGTGATAAGCCATCAGAGCACTCAGATCTGAGCCGGCAGCTCGGCGGGCTCGAGCCGAGACAGGAGAGAGTAATGGAGACGAGGAGAGAGCGCCGATGCAAATTTTGTTGACAGACTGTTGCTGCAGCTGTTCTCTCTCGCCTTTTGAATCCAACAATGTTGCTGTCCCACTCATCCTGTGAGGAGGGGGGCAAATGCCTTGCATCGCTCCTCACCGCAGCGCCGCCGCTCCTGTGCTGAGCTTTTGGCCCTTGTGGCAATTAAAACACCTTCAATTAGAGACGCGTGCTAATCGGCTCAAAAACACGTGTAATTTAATCATTTGACAAACTTGTTGTGTTTAGATGTTTTTAACACGGCGGTTAACAGCTCCAAGTTCACTTTGAAGTGAAACGCTCCCTTCTCTCGGCTCTTCTGTACATAAAACACGGCTCCCAACCCCCCATTATGAAAGGCTGCTCCTAATTGACGGGTTGTTGCTTGTTTATTTGATATATATTTACCAGCCGGGAGGTAATTGGGAAGCAGTAATTACCCATGATGCAGTGCAGCGCTCGAGCAAAGGTGCGAGCATGCTGATGAGTGTGGAAGCGCAGATGAAAGCGTGCAGGTGACTATTCTCATCCTCGCTGGCGGTTTAAACACTTGACAGCTGAGAGCAGAGATGGCTAATTGGGCGCGTGTCCCTTATACGCTCTCATTGTTTACTATGATGATGTACAACAGGGGATCAAACGCACAATACTTTAATCTTCTCTTGTTTTTGTACAATTGGGAACAACATACCTGAGCAGTTAATAGCAACAATAAAAGGCCAGTGGATGTGAGGGCTGTATGGATCTGGATCCCCCCCCTTGCGTTCCCCCTCCTCCTGATGATGATGTCGTTCCTTCTCTGATAATAGCCTTGTTAACTGAGATTCATTACTTCTTCATTCACAGTCCCCTGGATATCGAGGGAGAGCGCTCTCAAACTGCAGCCTTCTCTCTGGTGAAGTCATACTGATGTGGGTTTTTTCAGCGTCTGTGTGTGTGTGTGTGTGAGAGAGAGAGAGCTATTCGTGGAAGGTGGTGACGGTATCTTCCCTGACTCCTGATGATTCAGTTGACCTGAGTCTGGGGTGGTGGTGCGGGTGGTATTAGACTTTGTTTGCCACTCAATTCCAGTTTCACACCGACTCTGTCTCTCGTCTGTGGCGCCGAGACGTTCTGCTGCTCCCGCTAACATCCAGAGATGCACACCTTGTTTTTTTCGCAGGCGGCTGTTGTCTGATAGCCCGTTCTCCCAGTAGATCTTCAGACGTTGTTGTTGTTTGCCTGCATTGGTCGGGCGTGTGTGACTCGCATTCGCCCGAACTCCTTTGAGGGAGTTTGTTTTTGTTCTCGGTGTTGTAAACAGGGTGGGGCTCCATTCCCAAACCACTCAGTTGGTGATGGTTATTTCACAGGAGTTATTTTCTGTCTCTTTTTGTGTGTGTGTGTTGTTTATCATTTCGGTCAATAGATTAGCCTGGGATGGAATTATGTGTGGAGGCAGATAGGGCTGTGAACCATTTGCTGCATGTGCTAACAGATAAACACTTTGTTGTTTTTGTGATTAAGGAAGTACTCTCATTTGGTTTTGTTGATATCTCCAACTTTATTTTGCACTGGGTGATAATTTTTAATGAGCTCCAGGGCTCCTATTTGCAAACAAATTATACATTAAGTTTCTATCAAGGAATGAAATCAGTTTTTTTCGTACTTTTTTACGCTGGAAAAATAGATCTTGCTTCAATAAAGCAATTATATTAACTCTTTCCTATAATGAGTTATTTCGACGTTTCTATTCAACACTGTTTGAACTCTTGTGTGTGAAGGAATCAGTTATCAAGTCCCAGGCCTGTTTCATAACATTTTGGATTCTTGTGGCCAATGAGCTGCCACTTCTCTGTACTCACAATGACTTTAGGTTGTGAATCTCTTCTTCAGTAGTTTGCATTTTTTGTACACTTGATAAATCATGATCTAAAATGCTTCACTGGAAGTTGCAGCTTCTGCAGTCTGAATTTTTTTAGCAATCCTCAGTTGTTATTCTTGGACTGATCGCAACTTACCGCCACTGCATCGTCGTCGGGTTTTGTGTTTATCAGGTTTGTGCGAGGCCGAGTTGCACGCAGTGTTCAGTGTCGGTTGCGCTGCATCTGTGACGTTCACAGACTGGCTCAGCATCAGAAGCTGCAGGTGTGTGTAAAGTCCCTTTGACACGTCACGCCGCCACTGATCCTGCAGCAAAGTGTCACCGTGCAGCAGCAGCAGGCAGGACAGGGTAAGAGATCTGCTGTCCAACATGCTGTCCAACATGGGAGGATTGACTGTTCAGGAGCATAAACGTGGAGAACCTGCACCTTGTAACCAGTTGGAAGTGCATCGAGCTGCAGGGCCTCGACCACAAACCTGCTGTCGGAACTTCACTGAACTTGACATCATGAGCCACAGTTGTACAGTTAGTTCAACCTCGCTGTTACTCTTGACATGCAAGTACATCAAAGAAACTCTATAGGCTGTCAGGACCAAACATTTTGCATTTTCAAAGCATAATGTGGAAAGTGTGTGTGGCACAACGAGCAGACGCCAACGGTTGGCGGTTCGATCCCACTTCTCGTCTTGTCAATGGCAAAAAGTTTTCTCGAGCAAGGCACTGATTCCTGAATTGCTTCCTACTGGTGTGTGTGAGGTTGCCTTCAATAAACGGGTGAAAATGAACTACAGTGTAAAATGCTTTTGGGACTGCTGGATGTAGTGGAAAAGACCCGAATGAGTGGAGTCCATAAATATTTACATATTTATTTATTCTGTGTTATTGTTTTATTTGGTTTTAGTTTCTCCATTTCTAACGATGGGAAATCAGAGGTGAAGGAATTGAGTGTATTATTTGAGTCTGTTGTCTTATTGAAGTCTGTGAATGAATATAAGACTAAAAAGATGATAAAGCACAGGATGGCTTTTAATTTGAAAAATGCAATTTTAGGTGAGATTCATTCTACATCTTGTGAGGCTGACCACTTTGTACAGAAATATTTGTCATTTCCTTTCTGAATGTTTCACATTGCTGATCAGGTGTCAGCTTGCTCTGATCTCATCCAATAGTTTGCTTCGTCTCTATCGTTGGAGCTTTGCTGCTGAGTTGATAGTTAGCTATCGGCACTTAAACTGTGAGTGAAGTTTTGTTTGACTTGGTCTCACTGACTTGTACTCTGGAACAGTTGGCTGAGAATAGATTAAAACATCCAGAGGCCAAAGACGACAAGCTCCCTTTTCTTCTTCTTCTTCTTCTTTTTTTTTTTTTTGAAGCTTGAAGCAGCTTTTTACTGACACAAGACACACTGGTGTGACATACTGTGTCTTCTTATTGCACACTGCTGCTAACTTTGGCTGATACTGTGCAGTGTTTGTGTGAGTTTTGAAAAAAAAGAAGCTTATTTTTCAAGATTTTGTTGAATATTTTAAAGAAAAACTGAAAACGTACAATAGTTTTTTGTTGCAGTACCGTGAACTTAATTATCAATGAGTCATTGCTGCAGAGGTTAAAACAATAAAAAGCTCCCAAAATTCACCCTGTCTTGTGATCTAGTGCAGGTACCATTCAGTTGTGTTTTAACTCTTGACGATACACGTGCATGGGCACTCAGGTCCCTCAACAGCCAGCCAGTAGCAGCAGGCGTCAAGTGTAAAACTTGACTTGTCAAAGACAAAGTAAGCACTTCGAAAAGCATGTAGTAGATGTTGTAGAACCGGACCTACGTTCTGGATTCTGCTGTTTGACTTTTGTACACAAAGCTCCCCAAGATCTCTTTTAGAAACCAGAATTAGCAGTTGATCTGAATGAGTAATGCTGACTTAGCTGTATGACTCCTGACACTGCCCAGCTTTCTTATGAATGGGCAAACACACCCTCTCTATTAGGGATGGAAATGCTGTTGAGTGTTGTTGTGGCTTGCAAGACATTTCTCTTCCCAAGGAGTGCTGGCTCAATTAAAGGCAGACATAACGGCAGAAAGAGAGAAGACGTCTCCTTCTGCCGCCTCACCACTGTAACAGCTCGCCGCTGTTACACTTTTACCATTCGCCGTTTACAGCCCCGAGTTGGAAATGCACCGCATCGGCTGTAAACGCTGCAAATCTGGCTGGGTTTAAGCAATCAGCTGTTCTCAGTTTTATTGGATATTTTTCTGAAAGCCTTTTCATGTCATGTGTATGGAGTGCATGATGTACAAGCTTTTAATGTGTTGACCGATCAATTCCTCGCGCCCAAAACAACTCATAGTGAGAAATGAGTAAATCAATCTT
The DNA here is from genome assembly GCA_032274725.1 of Malacoctenus triangulatus. Taxonomy (NCBI): domain Eukaryota; kingdom Metazoa; phylum Chordata; class Actinopteri; order Blenniiformes; family Labrisomidae; genus Malacoctenus; species Malacoctenus triangulatus. The sequence goes on from JAUESE010000080.1 coordinate 1,562,397, forward strand.
TTCATATCCTGCCACAGAGAGGAGCCGCACCGCGCCGCGCCTCTGAGTGCATTTCTGTGTACTTTACACACACAATTGTATGCAGTGATTGAAGGGCTAATTCAAAGAATTGTAATCACTGCGACCGGCCCTCTTGCAGTGTCATCTTTTTTTGCAAATGCCCCATAAAATGAATGGATGAGCAGTCTCTTTTTAGAGCATAATGGCTACATTAGAATATGAGATGGATTGTGGATGAACAGTCTGTATCCTTCATGGACTCTTTCTCTCTCACTCAGTCACTCTGATCTCTTTCATCAATAGCGGCGCTGTGTGAAAGACCTCGCAGGGCACAGTGAAGTGTTCGGTTGAACCTCGCATAGACACAGGCACTGGGAAAAAAAAAGCGGAGGTGAGACCGCTCTGAGCAGTGGATTGTTGAGTAACCGCTGCAGCATCGACTGCTCCGGCACGAGCTGAGCTAATGCATGATTTCATGCCGCGCAACCAATAATAGATTTGTTTTGTTTGCGTTTAAGTCTCTCCACCTTCATTGATTGCGACGCCACACCCTCCTACCAGATTCACCGTGACAGCTCTTTTTCCACTGGGTGAGATCATGCCGTTGCAGGCCGCGTGCTGCTCTCATCGGGGTCAGCCGCACGCTGCCAGTCAATATGTAAACAATGGTGGAGACAGTTTCTCACTGCCTAACTGACATTTGCCGGGCCGATGATTCATCTGGAGAGATGCCGTCGCACAAAGTGTTTGCAGGGCACACTGTACTTACAGCGCTTTGAGTAATTCACTCTGTGATCTTTGTCCACCGCACTCGCTGCCATACGCTGTGTATGTTAATAACACAGGCTATACAAGGTAACCCACCTCTTGTTTGGACTCTGATCCACAAATAGGCACCGACAATCTCGATCACGCCATCAGACTACAGAAAACAAGTTCTTACGTAAACAGGCAGCCCTGCTGCCGCCTGAATCTGAATCTGCCCGTTTTGTCATCACGTCTGAAAGAATGTGAGCGATCACTGGTGAAACACTCTGCACAGGTGTTGATGCATTATTGTGTTGCAGTTTATTCGCACTATTCAAAAACGCAGTTTCACACTGGAAGAAAAAAGATTACCCGGCCACTTCCCCTTTGAATATATATTTACACACACACACACACACACACACACACACACACACACACACACACACACACACACACACACACACACACA
>JAUESE010000080.1:1578691-1589538 GCA_032274725.1 Malacoctenus triangulatus
TATCAGATGGATTGATTGTCTGAGCTCCGTAATGCTTTGAAGAATGATACGATGAAGCATGTTAGCTGAGTGGAGCATGAGATTCAGCATTGGGAGGAGGAGGATGATGATGATGATGACAGTGATATGTTGGATGGACAGAGTTTACTCACAACTTGACTTGCGAAGCATTTTCTGTCTGAACCTTGTTGTGCATGCAGTTACTTTAAGTTTGTCAGAGCTTTATCGAACGTTGTTTTCCACTTAACAATCGTCATTTGACATTTTGTGAAGTGAACTATTGCTGTACTTGTCATACATACATTTCTCTCGTTGTTGCTTCTCTCTGTTGGTCAAATAACTTGTTTGACGGTGCTCACGTGTTGGTTCCACCAAAGGCATGACCTCTTTCACATTTTTTTGGAGTGTGAGTCAAATTCAACCTCGTGTGTCATTTCAGCGTCTGGATGTGTTGAGAAGAAGGAAAAGAGAGCTGGTCATAAAAGAGGACGTGTAGCATAGGTCCCCTGCCAGGAATTCCAGCTTGTAAAGCAGGGGTTGGGGGTGTGTGTAAATCCCAGTAATTACACTGTACACCGAGGTGGAAGCACAATTACCATTGTCATCACCCTGCAACACAGCATTCGTTTTACAGTAAACTGGCCATTTTAAAGCTGCAAGTGTGTGCAACGTCTCTCCATACCACCCAAGAGGAAAAAATCCCAAAGTCTCCTTTTTATTGGATGAAAACTTCCCATGCAGCCCGCACAACCAAGTCTCTCCGTTCCCCGGCCAGCTCTGTCTGGTGAGATACCAAAAGTTAAATGTGCGGGCGGCCGAAGAGGAGGGTTGTTCTGATCTCTGGCTGCTCGCTGTCATGTCGACATTAATCTGCCCGGAGTTTCAAAGGCAGTTTCTTTTTTTTTTTTTTCTTTCTTTTTTTACGACCTGCCTTACGGCCCATCTAAGTGGACAGCAGCATCTAAACTCTGGAGAACCTGCCACATAAAACGCACATCTGTTAAAGGCGAAATAGTAAAACGGCCCCCACGTGTTCAGGCAGCGTTGAGTTAATAATACACTCAAAGTACAGCTTGCAGCACTCCCTGCAGCAACAGAGCAATGATTGTTTCACATTTACTTTTTTGAATAACTTATTACGTTGTTTTTTCAAACTTTTCAAATCTGGCCAGAGACTGGATCCTGCACAGGGAGCAGATTTGATCTGTTTTTCGACAGGTTCTTTTCGGCTGGATGGAGTCTCTAAACAACACCAGGACTGTTCTGTTTTTAGTACAACCTTCATTTTTTTTCAGTCCTACTTTATTTACTGCTGAGCCAGCACTGACATCTCAGCCCCACTTTTTAAAGAAGCAGTCCAAACAATCTTTGAAGATGTGTTTATCTGCGCATTTGTAAAAGTGTGAAATTGACCCTTTTTTTTTTTGCGAGAGCTCAAGTCATCTTTGGCCACCACAAGCTGCTCCTGTTTGTATCTTTCGATGACAACTGAGCTCCGTGTTGAAGTTCAAACATCCATGTCGAATTTGCCAGGTTCGATTCACAGACCCGTCTGCAGCCGTTGTTGCAGAGGACTGTGCTCCTCGCTCAGTCTCTCCAAGTGGAAGCGTGGCTCCTCCTCCTGCACGCACCACGTTTCAGTCCCTGCACTCCCCAAGCTCCTCCCACCCCCGTCAGTGAGCCGCGTGCCCGCCAGCCAGCCAGTCACTCCTGTCAAGGGACGGGGCTTCATTGAATCTGCCAACTTCTGTGATGGACCTGATAGCAGCAACACACGTGGGAGGGAGAGACTCACAAACACAGCAACAATAAATCTCAGGGCTGATTTGAGGTTTGTTCAAAGGCATCTGGCAAATAGCCTGAGGGTGAACCGCTGTGCAGCAAGTGGAGGGAGTGTTTGGGGCGGGGGGGGGGGTCACTATTCCAGTTCAGAGACGCTGTGACAAGAAGAGATTGTTGGTTTCAGGAGTGATAAGTAATGCAACACAACCAGTTTGCACATTTTTTTTCAGCTGCTGCTTTTACACAACAACTTTTCAATTGAACAACACAGGAGCTTTTGTGTGAGTTGTGCCAGTGAAACTGACTGGCAGGTTGTTTTTCTTGTCACTTAAGACTGAGAAAGTTCCTGCACTGTGAATCTCCGGTAAATAAGGACATCGATTCCTTTCCTGTGACATCACACCTGTGGTGGGGTTTAGGACTTTTGTTAGTTTGTACAGGAGAAAAATTCCACTTCCTTTTTATTTATGAATTGCCTATAAAGTTTAAATAATCTGTACTTTTAATCTTAAAGGCAGGATGCACAAGCAAGTTACATTACCATTGTCGGTTTTTATGAAGCACTGATTTTATTGTCATTTACTTAACGCAGTCATATGAAAGGCTGTAATTATTAATTCTAACGATAGAGGTTGTTGATTTTGAAAAAGTGTCCCATGTGATTCAAATTCAGGTAATAAAGAGGTGATTTGCAGGAGTTGACCTAACCCACAAAATATATGTAGGATTACCTCTAAACAAGTCAAGACTGTGGCTGGGAGATACAGGAAATGTTACAATACTGTAAACTTGAAGCAAGGGCTGTTTAAAGAAAAGACTCAGCACACATGTAGCATTTTCCTCTTGTGCTGCTTCCTCTGACACGTGTAAAATCAACATTTTGATTTAGATTTTGTGCAGTTTTGACAAACTTTTTTTGAATATGTAATCATTGAATCTATTGATTTGAAGTGTGTGCAGTTATGAGTTGAGTGTGTACCAAAGCCTGCTCCCATATGCAAGCCAAGCCTATTTCCTGTTGGAAAACAAGATTCTTGCCAACACTGAGAAGGAGAAATAAATCCCAGATTGTGTGTTTCAGTGTTGTTTTTTTTTTTCTTTTCAGGTCAGAGCTTTCAGTTACTGCACACGTTACTGCTAAAGAGTGGTTGTGTTGAATCTACATGTTCTAATTCTCTCTGCTCTTTGTTTGCGATGCCGCCTGTAATCGATGATGACAGCGTGGTTACCTCTGGCATGAATCGGAAAAGATTTGCTATTTACCGTGATAGACAATGCCCCCCCCGTGCGCGCTGGGTCCTAGCCTAATTGATGTTTTGGAAGATGAGCTCAATTGGATGAGTCATTAGGCCTATTACCAGAGTTTTATTAAATGCCCCCACCCAAAAAAAAAAAAAAAAAAAAAAGAGGAGTGCTGCAGAAAATTTCCTTCCTGGAATAACAGGCAGTGGGATTGGTAAAAGGCAGATAATATATGTGTGAGATTGATCAGTGAGTAGCGACCCCATTATCTCCTGAGATGTTAATTACACTGCGCTCAGCTTGCATGTCAAAAGGCAGATAATTGAAGAAGGTAAAAGATGTGCCACGCTTTATTTATGCTTTGGCTTGCTGCTCCAAGATTTGCTCTCTCTTGTATGTCCTTTTTCCTTCCTCATCTTTCTCATCTCGCCCGCCTTTTTTTTTTTTTCTCGCAGTGTATTTATTGTGAGGCAATATCACATTGTCCTACTTGATAAGTTATGATCAAACCCATTACTGTGACGAATGCTCTGTCCAGTGTCTGTGTTCCCTGTCAAAGCACCTCCAAATCTCCTCAAAATAATTACCTGTTTTTATTACATTTTTCTGATACTGCTCATTTGAGGCTGGATTTTATTTTGAAATCCAGCTGGCTTGAAGGAAAGGGTGATACAAAGACGCACGTTTTCAGTTAAGACCCGTCGGCCAGAAAATGTTTTCAAATGACGTTTTATGTTAAGTGCTCTCGTTAACATATCATCATGGTGTGCAAAAAAAAAGGAATTCTGATTTTTCGTTATGTACCTACAAAACACACAACACAACAAAATAAGAGAGAGGGGGATGGATTTTCTGTTCCAGTGCATGAGTGAAGGAGCCGGAGCCCAACACAACTATATGAAAGAATTATGATGGAAACATTTGTGGGAGAGTTTTCCAAGCAAAAGTTGCAGAATGTATCCAGGGTGGTCCTCTCGGATACACAGTGGAAGACAAAAGGTGTGAAAAGCAGCGGAAAGCCTTTATAAGGTCTGTCGCTGGCTTCTTTTTTTTTTCTTCTTTTTTTAAAAAAAAACAAAAAAAAAACATGTTTATGTCTTCGCTGCAGCTCCACCACCTGTGTTGTGTGTCTGTGTGCGTAAACTTTCTCGTGACTGCATATGACACATGAGGGGGGGCGAAAAAAACAAGTTTGTCATTTCATGTGCTTAAAGAGATAGCATCAAAACTCAGCTTCCTGCGGTTTCCTGTGGCGTCTCTGTGAGCTGCAATTTAAAAGTGCACATGAATCCTGCCTGCACTTTCAGAAGTGATTATGCATACACTAACATTCGCGCACTCCTGAGATGTCGTCTTTATTTTTTTCTGAGCCGCCTGTGGAGGGAGGGGGGGCTGTACCCGGAGGGAGTGGTCAATCAAGACTGTGGTCATCAGTCCCCGAGGCGGCCGATCCATAGCAGCAACGTCCTGGACAAATTTAGCACATCACCTGGTGGACGTGGTTAGGAATGAGGGGAGCATGAAGGGAGACATGGAGACATAATATCATTACCTCCATATATCCATTCAGGGATAATCGATTGAATCCATTGTGTCAAATGTTTAAATTGATCTCATCGAAGACAGGAATGTCAAGTTTAAGGAAATCAGCAAATGTTTTATTGGATATGTTTAAATCAGTGTTTAAAGCGCCCCCAACCCCTCTCGAAACAGGAAACTCCCCACAGAGGTGGAGCTACAGAGTGTAAGCAGCTCAGCTTCACCTCTGCTATGACATCCGCCTTTCCTTCACTCCATCTGACCAGTGTCTAAAAGCCATTAGCATCTTTTTACTTGTTTATCAGTAGACCAGGAGACTCCAGCAGGCAGACACTGACCTTCATTAAATTTAAGGTTTTATGGTATTAAATTTGAAGTGTTGTTTTTTTTTTTTTCCTCATCCTTTTACCCATTTTGTCCAGTTTTTTTGTGAGCAGGAGAGAAAGACCTGTGCTCTCTGCGAGGCTCGCGCGCAGTATTTCGCCGTGGCAGTGCAGCCTTATCTGCGCTCGAGGTCTGTACTTTAATGGGCTTTATTGATCTAAACAACATCAGGGGTTGCGGTGATGTTATTAAGGCAGAGATAACTTCTGTGTAATTCCACTCCAACAATATATTAGCCTTTTATTGGTCTAAATAACTTTGCCTTTTAGACAGTAATGCACCAGTAAGTCACAGCAGCTCTTCATGTCGGCAGGATCTTAATAAAGCATTTCCTCTGGACATCCTGCTGTGGAGAGAGTGAAAAACGACAGGTTAAAAGGCATGCTGGGAAGTTTCCATGCCATCACTGTAAATGATCTCTTTTGAATACATAAATAAAGCTGGAGGAGAGCTGTGAACAGGAAGGGCTGAGGAGGGACCGTTGGAAGTTTGCGCCGACGTGTTCCAACGCTTTTTAGCGTTTCACACGTGGAGGTGCTGCAAAGAGAAATGGAACGCCGTCCAAAACGAGGAGCAGGAATATGTGCAACATCATGTAGGCAGCAGGTTTGGGCACATAGGACTGTATGTGTTTATGGAAATAAACAAATTTACCTTTATCCCTCTTTATTTTGCATTGTAGTGGAAGTTCGCCATCTGATGGGAAGTTATGTTCCAACATTAGCGTCAATCATTTAAGCTATTTAAAGATACACAGCAGCAAAAAAATAACAGTGTGAAAAGACAGTTTACAAAATGGCTATTTTTTGCTCATTACTGCCAGTAATTCATGTTTTTAAATTCCAAAAGTGTTCTATGCTTTATAGTGAACTATTGTTCTGTAATATTCATCCTTTGTCCTCTTCTTCGCTCCTCTGATTGGTCAGGTTTCAGGAAGTCTCTTTCTAGTAACGTTCAACCCTTTGACCTAAACAACTAAACGTTTTGGGTTTTTATGCTCTAATGAGCCAAAAAATCTCTATTCTTCAAATGTCAAACATTAAACCATTCATATGAACAAAAATATTTTTTGTAAAGTTTTCACAACAGAACACGAGCAATCCAGCATGTTGCAATGAAGGGATTTCTTGCGTCTCTAACGGAAACATCACCCAAATTTGAAACGATTTGTCCGCATTATATTTTGAAATAATCCAATCTATAACTTGATTCCATTGACTCTTTTTTTTATTCGTTAGGTAAATAAAAAAACATTGTGGCAAGTGTGGAGGTGATGTTAATTCTCAGGCTTAGAAACCACAAGGTTCATTGTGTGTTTGCACACTCTTTAAGTGGACAGTTGTGATTTCTTTCTTTCCAAGGGCAGCGTGTATGTAATATTTATATGAAACAAGAAACCCATTTATCTGGGAGTGTGTTTTCAAAGGGTGGTGATGGGGATGGGGGGTGGGGGGGGGGGGGTGCGGTTGGTGGTGGTGGCGGCTTTATAATTTGCAGCTATTTAAAGCCCGGGTTTTGGTAATGAATTATTTTGTCATCTCGACTGTGATGAGATTCATCTTTAATAACTGTAACAATTATTTTATTAAAAAAGAGAAGCCATGTGTTATTATGGCTATCTCGCCAAGGTCTCAAGCTGGAAGGAATTCTCATTAAGAGCATTATATTACCCCCGGTGCGCTTTCAGTCGGATGTCCCGCTGAAATTACATTAGGTGTCAACAATGTTTGTGTTAGAAGTAAGCAGTCATATTTACAGAGGCCAGCGTTTTCATTTGCCGCCTGACACGGTGAGATGGATTAAAACAGATACTAATGCCCAGGATCTGATTAAGTCACTTAGAGAGAGAAAAAAAAAACTCCTTTAAAGTGTTGACTTTTAATATAAAGCCTGCACTGTTCTGTCACCAGCATGCACATAAATCTCTATTCACAACTTTTGATGGCTCAAGATTATTTTGTGATTTATTTAGCTGGCACGCGCGCACGCCTCTCATCCCTTCCTCCCTCCCTCCCTCCCCCCCTCCCCTCCCCTCCCCGCGCCGCCCCGATCCACCAAACTCCGGAGCATCAGGTTGTTTGTGCTGTGATTGATTTATCAGCGCCTTTTCATCTACATCCTGTGTTCCTGCCGATGGCGAGCGCCGCGTGCAACATTGTGCTTTCACTAATGGTTCCAGGCCCGGGGTTGCCGCTAATGACACGGGTTGTAATTGTTTGTCAGTGTGATAATGTGTGATTTCCTATTTCCATGTGAAGTCGGACATTTGATGGAGGAGGGATCTTGTCAGGAAGACAAAGTGCCGTCATTTGTCAGCGGCTAAATGAGCTTCTCCCCAGTCATCCTCTTGGTTTTCAATGCCGAGATCATATTCACAGACCCCCCACCCCCACCCACCCCCCCCACCCATCCCCTTTTCTTTTTTGAGACTGTTGCCATGATTCTCATATCCCTCGGTGCTTTTTATGAAAAACCAACAAACCTCCTCACGCACGAAAGCTCGGTTTTTATTGTGTGTAATCTAATTTTAGATGAAAACCTCAGTTTCGGCAGTCCTGAAACCGTGAAACTGAGATTAGGATTAAACCCGCAGCGCTCGAGTCAACTCGGTCTTGTGTGCTGACATACAGAAATCTGTCAACTGTATTTCCAGAAAGACAGAAGTGAAATTACCGAGTTTGGTAATCTTTTATTCTTAGTGTTTGCTCGCAGTCATCACTTCCTTAAAGTCGACTTTTTGAAACGCAGAAGCTCTTTCATCATCTTCAGAGGAGAGACTGTGTCACCGCATGTCACAGATATTCCCTGCTTAGCTCGTAGCCTGGTAGCGTTCATGTTTCTGCTGATTCTCACTGATACGTTTCCTCTCTTTGTGTCTCTGCGGTGATGTCAGAAAAGCTATGAGCCACATAATTGCAGCAATTGAAGGTCAGGACTGTGGGCCTGCCTTCGTACTTTCCAAAGTCTTTGATGTCGTTGCCCCCCTCCTCCGACGAACAGATTTGCCTCTGTTTCTGATTAGAGTGAGCCCATATTGCCGGGTTGGGGGGCAGAATCTACCTAGTTAACAATCTAATGAGCGAAGCAAACCACACAAAGGAGACGTGTGCTGGACGGGTCTCCAGGGGGAGCTACAGATGGCTCCTTTCCACTGGCACCTACTCCACTCACCTCTACCCTATTTTCTTTGAGTTTTCTATTGGATAATAGTACCTGTTAACAGGTACTTTTTTAGTTCCTTTCCAGGTACCAACCGAGTGCTAGAAAACTGAGCTGAAACTGTGATGTCAACAGACTGCAGAGTGACAGTGGAGGGGTTGTAACAGGAATCCACTAACTTGTAATGGATAATAACCAAAACTGAGTAGATTCCAGTGAGGTGCTAAAAAAGTGCAGTGGATAAGCAGTATTGTTGTCGCCTCCGTCTCTCCCAGCCAATACATGTCCTAACTGGTCACTCTCTGTCCAAAACATGTTGTAATCGGCTAAAAGGCGCCCCTGCTTTCCTTTTTTTCTTACCTGGATGTTTAACACTGATTTTTTTCCCCCCCTCCTTCAAGGACAAATGGTGTAGGAGAAGGCAGATCCCGTGTGAAGTCCCCGAGCTCTCTGCGAGCGGCAGATCCCTTTCTAGCGCCAGCTGTTCTCTCAGATACACCAGGCCGTGCTGAAATTCTCTTAATATAATTCTGGGGGCTCAGGAGAATAGCGCAAAACAAGCGTGCCAGCGAGGAGAGCGTTGAATTTTTCATCAGTGGGCTTCAACTCGCTGAGTTAGTGGGCAGCGCTCTCATTCATGAGCAGATGTTCAGTGCAGTTACACTCTGCAGTTAATGTGAACTTACTGGCCTCTCTGCCATTGGCTGCAAGGACGTTGGCAGCGATCTGGCATCTGAGAATTGCTCCCAGTAAAAAAAGGCGCCGGCCTGGAAAGCATTGGCCGGGCCTTTTTTAGCCTCTTCCCAGCCCAGGAGCCGCGCGTCGGACATGGGGGGGGGGGGAGGCACTGACAGCCCATCCGTCTTCAGGCCGACAGTGATGAAACGGCCGCCGCTGCTCGCTCGGGGGAATAGCGATGAAATTCCTGCAGATAATTTTCACAAGTGTTCCGCTTACTTTTTCTGATAATGGGCGACGCATGAACCAACAGCAGGTTAGCAGGTGAAGCTGAAGTTATCGGCCCCCTTTTTTTTGTTTTTCTTTTTTTTCTTTTTCAAGGAAACAGCGTGCCTGCAGAGGATTTATTTCACTACACTTGAAAGGGTGAATTTCACAGACTCAGGGCACCTGTGAGGGGGCAGCGGTGCGGTCGTGGTGGGCCCGTGGCTGATGCAGCAGCTGGCGCTGTGGTCAGTCTGGTGGGCTGCTTCCTTCTCCTCGGACTGCAGCTTCAGACATCTGCACGGCTCAGCCCGAGTCTGATGTGGCCGCGCAGACCTGTAATCGCTCCGCGCTCTCCAAACAAAACGGAGACGATGAGAGCGCGCGCGCATGACGTCGAGCTCACCCGGCAGCCCATCAGTCGTGGAGTTTGAGTCAAAGTCATCGCAGGGAGGTCACGCACTGTATATGGGAGTGAAACGGCACAAATGACAAGCTCTTGTTTCCTCATTTTCACTTTCTAATTGGTCGTTTTTCAGGTTGGCTTTACGAGAGCTAAACTAATTAGTGTTTCTAAATTCAGCAGAAGGGAGAAAAAAAAAAGAGTCCGTTGACTTGATTGTTCTGGTTTCCTCTCGTGTTTCAGGCGCTCAACAAGAAAATACTACTCTAATCATTTTCAAATTGCCTGTGTTGTAAACCCCCCCCCCCCTCCCTCCCTCCCTCCCTCAAAAGCTGAATGTCACTCCTCGGTCCCCTGGCATTTTGTTTGGCTGGATCAGGGAGCGGCGGCTGCCCTCTCGCCTGCGTGCTCTCTTTGTGATTTCGTGGGAAGTTTGGAACTTGGAGCCGGTGGAAAAGGAAAAAAAAAGAAAGAAAACAATGCGTTGTGTTTTAGGTGGGGTTGTTTCTGCTTTGATTGGGAACGTCCTGCTGACAGGAGCAAGCAAGCAAGTTTACAGTAGCTGTGACATTGGCGTTACCTTTATTCAAAGTCCTCCAGCTGCAGCGAGCCCTCAGGAAGCCCAGCGCAGGCCCACATGGGCGGCCGGGCGGCCCGCAGAGAGGAGGACGGGCCCTGTTTGAGTTGGCAGACGCTCCTCTCTCGGGGAACTTTTGCTGTCTCGGCAGAAAGGCCAGCGGCGGCGAGCCCTGGCGGGGCGGCGGTGATTCTTGGGGCAGGATGGGCTTTTCATTTTTTTTTTTTTTTCCGCCTCTCGTCTCTTTCAGGAAACACATTTTGTCGTTTCTTTCCCCGTGTGCTTCCAGGCGAAGGGGCACAGGGCAGCCGGGGTCCAGTGACAGAGCGCTCCAATGGCATGAACAAGCTGTTTAAGAGAAGCTGCAGGGTCCTCTGACCCAGCTTCATTTCTACTGCAGAAAAAACATTGCGAGCAGGCCGTAAAATTGACCCTATTTCTTTTTTTGTTTTCCTATCAACACTGGCGGGATTCATTCTCCAGAAGTCAGTAATTAAAAAAAAAACTCAATCTGGGGTTAGGGAGGAGCAGTGTTTAAATGCAATTAGAGCAATGCTGAAATTAATTTGGATTCAGTTACAGTTTTTTTGGAGTCTGTCATTATTTGTTAAATCAAGGGACTTCATGTTTCAGATGCTAAATATGTTTCCAAGGGAAGAGGAGGAAGGGAGGGGGCGCTGGGACACCTATTTAACTCTGCCCTAATGAATATTAATTTGAAAGTGACCTGTTTTGTGTCCCTCCGCTTCCGCGCTCATACTTAACGCAGAATCGCCCGCGTGTGTGTGTGTGTCTGTGTGATTGTGTGTGTGTGTGTGT
>JAUESE010000080.1:2059017-2072163 GCA_032274725.1 Malacoctenus triangulatus
GCTGTGGCTTCATTCAGTGGAGCGAGTTGCCCTAAAACTTGCCTCCCCAAAGATGTGTGAGCATTTAGCAATCAACTACAATAAGCAGCTTCACCAGTACAATAGTCAGAGACACTGGACCCCGATGAGGCAGACAGCATCTGTAGACAGTGGTAGTAAACAACTCCTCAACAGTGGAGCGGGCTCCTCCTGATTGCCCTCTGTGGGGACTGGTTGCAGTAGAAGTCATCAGTCAAACTCACTCCTTGTTTGCAAAGAGACATTGTGCCAAACCAAGATGTCAAAGTCCATCGCTGTATGTTATCTGAGGTAGTTTTCTAAGCAACATCTGAAAATGCTTGACAATTTTGGACCAATCAGCTTTTTCGAATTCTTTATCCAATGTGGAAATATAATGTTATGAAACAGTGAATTGAACTCTATTAGTGAGGGATCATGGACAGGACCTGTGTACTAACAATACTGTCACTGGTTGCCACATTTTAGCACTTTTAACATGCTCCTTATGTCTTATTAAAGAAGTGGGTACTCCTGGTCCTATAGGGCCACAGTCCTGCATGTTTTCAATGTGTTCCTATTCCAACACACCTGAATCCAGTGAATGTGCCATCATTAAACTCTGCCTGATTCCTGACAGTGAGCCAAGAGATCATTCAGTTCATTTCAATGCATAAACTTATATTTTTCAGCACCACAATTGTGTTTCTCCATATTCAGGCACATTTTGGTTTAACTAAATACAACTGTTAAGAAGCCTGATATTTCTTGTGACAAATAAACATATTGAAAATGATGTTATAACATATAAGAAAGCGGTAATTAAAATGAACAGTTGTTGGCTGAGTGAATTTTATGTTTGCCTCGTTGCAAAAGCCGAAATGAAAACGTTGTTTGGGTACTTCCAAAATTCAAAGGGTGGGATCAGTAAATAAGAGTTAAGAAAAACAACAAAAAACAAAGCATCCCATTTGGTTGCTGAAGATGTAATTGTAAAAAGGTGTAATGAGGGGTTTTCTTTATGGCAGAACCTTTAGGGTCCCAAAGAGCCGTCACAGTTTATTGTTGCTCAGGTGCCGCGCGGAGCGGGCTCATAAATGCTGAGCTAATTACCGGTGAGGTCACACAGGTGTGCAGTTTACAGCTCCTAAAAGGCACCAGACTGCTCCGTCTGCTAATGAAGCTGGCTTCAGCGCTGCCGGGCGGAAAAGAGAGGACTGATTCCATCAGGAGTATGCAGGAGCTCAGCCCCTCTCCCCCCCTCTCTCCCTCCTCCTCCTCCTCCCCCTGCTCCTCCGAACAGACAGACAGCGGTGCCTCCGACGGAAGCAGCGACTCTCACACTTCACCGGAGCACATTCAGTCCCGCGGGCCCGGGCGAGGCACGGTGCCAGGGCTCAGCGGACCGCGTGCGGGCGCCGCTGGCGGCTTCTTACCGTCTGCCACTCTCCCTCCCTCCACCGGTACCGAGAGGGGCACTCGGCCAGGCGGCAGCTCTGGCTGGAAGGCGGGCGGGAGCGCGGGGGACAGCCGCTCTCCGTCGGGCTCCGTCGCTTGCCGACCTGGCAGAACACGTCCCGTCGCTGGATGCCATCGCCACACGACGCGGAGCACTGGAAGAAAAAAACAAAGCAGGTAAGAGCTCCGCTAAAAAGTTTGTCCAACCTCGTTTTCTTCGTGAAAGTTTGTCGTTTTTAACTGCGCGTCTGCTGAACTCGGTTTTAACGCATATTGCTCTGTAACTATGGCGACGCACCTGCCTCGTGCGCTGTAAGGTTGTGTTAGTGAGCCTGAAGCGCTTTAATTCAGTGTAATACGCATTTATTTCAGAAAAAGTTACTCAAGTAAAACTGTGTTCTTACCCTATAGTATTATTAAAAAACTTAAAGATCACTCATTGGCTTTTTATATTGAGTAAAAAATAGTAATCATGTCAACATTATAGATACAATTTAAAAGCTTTAAAACTTGAAATAAAGTTAACTTTTATCTCTTTTCAGCACACTAATGAATAGCACACTATCTATTCCATGTGACAGGGTTCCTCTAAGTTATAGAAGTGTCGCCAAGCCTCTTTATTCCTATCTACGTATGTACCACCATGAGTTTGCACAGAGCCGTTCCGACGCTGACGTGGAGCCCTGAGAAGAGGATGGTTTGGTCATTCTGTGTCTAATCCACATCAGCAGCGTTTCGAAATGAAAGCATGTCTTCTATTGTCCTAATCCAGAACACATTTGCGCTGAAAACAACAAAAGAATAAGAGAAGGGGGGGGAGGAATGTGTTTTATTTTCTGCCAGTTCAGCCCGGCCGTTAACCCCTGACTGTAACAATCGTACAAAGTGATGTGCATACTTGTGTGTGTTTTTTTTGGTGCTTTGAACTTTGTTTTCATTCTTTTGGAGATGGTATTTTGCATTAACCAATTATTGACTTGTTTCCTTAACAGATGCCTCCACTCCGGAAAGCCGAGGTTAACACACTGAGGTTTGGTAGGAGAAAAACTTGCATAAATGTCGTCCAGATTCAATATTTTTTGGTTTAAATTCCGACAGACAGTCGGACAGCTGCAGTCCTGTTTGTTTTGTGTTTGTGGAGTTTTGAAAATTTTCTTGACATGAATCTATAAAACACACACACACACACACACACACACAAAGATCTTTCTTCTCCAGACATATTTACATTCCCATTCCTATGTGACACAATTTGGAGCAGCTGAGTCCTGACGCAGCCCGACGCACGAGAGCCTCGCGTGGAGGATCAGTTTTTTGCTCCTGGCATGTGTCCTCCTCTGCAGCTGCTCCAAGCAGACGCACATCTTGTGTGGCGTGTGGAGCGCAGATGTGTTTCCAAGCGCCGACTGGTGAGGTGAATTCGGTGGAAGAGGACGGGGACGGCCGGCCAGATGCCCTTTGGTGACTTTGTCTGGCGTTACGGCGCGAGTTGAGATGCCTCAAGTCATGCATTGGGAGAGGAGACCCACATGTGGTTCCCATTGGGGAGCCAGAGCACGGGCAGATAAGAGGAGGTGGAGGGAACGTGAAGAATATCAGAGGAGAAAGCATCAGTGACGAAGGATAAAAGAGGGAGGAGGAGGAGGAGGAAGGTGAGGGCCAGGGAAGGAGGAAATAGAGAAGAAATGCCGATGCCCTCTGTGGTGTCACATATGCTGCCTCACCCTCAGTGTGCCTCCACCCGAGCTCTGTGCTGCTGCTCCCTGGCAAACCGCCCCGTGATGTGTAAAAGCACGCTGCCCTTAGTTAGTGGCTTTGGCGCAGTCGGTTTCAGCTGCACAAGTTTCACACATATGGACGTACTTGACAACAAGCTGGTAAGTATTAAAGTGGAAAGAGGAGAGGGCGGGGGTGATAGCCAACATGTCTGGCAATGTGAGAACAGAAAAAGAAAAAAAAAACAAAAAAAAAAAAAGAGAGGCTGCGTTTTACGGCGAGGTCAGAGGGTCCTACCTCCTGCCAGTCGCCCGTCTTCCACTTGGGGCATCGTCCACCGCGGCAGCGCCTCTGCTTGCTGGGTCTGGGGGAAAGGTGCTGGCAGCTCTCCTCTGGGACGGGGCGCCCCGAGCCCGTCACACAGCTGACCTTCCGAGACTTGAAGCCCCTCCCACAGGAGGCCGAGCACTGCAAGGGTGGAGGGAGAAGAAAAAAAAAAGGGTCATTTTCAGAAGGAAACGAAGGTATAACTCCAGTCAAAAGTTGAAATAACGGACCGAAATGACAAACGGTCTGCAAACATCTTTCTGAGTGAGACTCAAAGGAAGCGGATGCGAGCTGAAAGTTGGGTTGAATGTTGTGAAACGTCGGAACTGAGAACGTTTTGTTTTTTTAATCAAATAAAAAAAAACTACATGACCCAGTTATGTGTGAGCAGCTTAACCAATGACAGAGCGTGCCTGATCACCCCGGCAGCAGTTTCTTTCACCTCCGGGTTCACTGAGTCACTGAAAAGTGTAACACGGTGTGACAGGCCTACACACACACACACACACACACACACACACACACACACACACACTCACTCTCTCTCTCTCTCACAGCAGCATTACTGTGGGGAGAAGAGCAGGCAGGGACTGTGCTGGGATAATCAAAGGGGGCGACGGGGGCGGGTGTCGCACAGTGGGATGAATGGGAAGCGACAGGCCCAGAGTTGAACGAGTGCGTGGCCCAGCGTGCGGTTCTGTCCTGACCAGCGAGGGACTGCGCCGGTCAGGAACACGCTGCAACCCCTCGCCTCGTCCGGGGCGGAGAAACGGTAGGCGGCCTCGTGAAGAGGAGGGACGACTGTTGGTCTGCTAACTTTAAACATCCCGATTTTAAAAAGCTGAAGCTTGACGTTATTATTCAATAAAGATTTAATTCAAAGAAGTTGGATGAGCTCTGTATGATTGTACCATAAAATGAAATAAATGTGATCCTCATTGTGTTACTTGTACTTTTCTTTAGCGATGTAAACAATAATGAATAAAGCATATGTGAACAATTGCAGTAATAAGCCTAATAAGGTCAGTAATGGGGAATCCTCGCTGAAAAAGCAGGCTGGCTGACATCACCTCGCTATAAATGTTTGTTTTAGGGGGGCGATCATGGAAGAAAGTGGGCTTCTAAGTAAAGCTTTGAACCATTAAAAGTTGGCATTTGCGGTCTCAATAAACCATCCAGACTTCTGTTCAAACATCCGTTCATTTTTACGAGAGTTTTCCTGCTGTGATCCTGAGAAGACATTCCTTTCAGAACACCTTGGGCATGGACACAAATGGGTCAAATAAAGACTCGGAGGGTTTTATCAGTATAACCACCTCCCACCCCCCCCCTTCCCTTCTTCCAAAAAGGTTCTCACGGCTTCCATGATTAGCCAGTGTAAATAAACACGCCATGACCTCAATGTTGGCTTTACACATTTCCTACAGCATCCTAACAAATTTTATTGACATCCTGTCATTTTTCAGGAAAGTCTAAGGCAGCTAGTTTCCAACTGAAGGCGTTCAGACTCGCAAACATGGTTTAAAGGAGGATTTCCATCGCTGGGTGTTTCATACAGGGGCCGAATTCAACCTTTGGTCTGCCCTGTGTGGAATGACCTCCCACTCATCCGCCGCCCCCTTCCAATGTCAGCACGGTGTTTGGGAATTCTATTGAACATCATTTTTGTTGGTTTTAACCCCCTGGATCACAGGCAATTTCCCAGAAGCCTGACTGTGTCGACGGGACGGACCGGGAAAGGGGCCCCCTCGCCACATCAAACGTGACCTCTGACCCGCCCAGTGCACCGCCACATTGTCTTGCTGACGCCTCCCTCCCTGCTCGAGCGACTGTCAGCAGCAGCAGAAGCCCCCCACCACCCCCACCCCCCCCGACAATGCGACAAATGTCATCAGACCCGCTCAAAGGGCGGGGATGTTTGACAGAGAGGGGCGAAGGGTGCGAGCGACTTCCGAGCCGAGCACACGTCTGAAAGCGTCCAAGGGAGAGTGCGAGCACGCGTTCGGACCGCCGAGGGGAGCATGTGAACGCATCGCACAAAGATGAACCTGATTGGACACAGATTTGAACTCCAGACAGATTGTTAATAAAACGCATGCCGAGAGAGTTCAACAGAGGCCCCCCCACCACATGAAATAATAGCATTATTGCTCACTCGTTTGTGCATTTTCATTCAAAAAAAAAACAAAAAAACGCTCCATTGACTGAACCAGGAATGGCCCCTCTCTCTTGGCAGCACTCTGTTTTGGAGTCTTTTGCCAAAGCCATATGTAAAACACCAAGTGGAGCAGGCCACTTCCTGACCCACAAACACACTGTAATTACCATAAAGCCTAAGTTGGTGATGTGGAGTTAAAACATTTTCAGTCCGGGCCTGGAGCAGCGGGAGCACAATGTTGCAAGCGGCGAGGCCATTAGTGGTCATGAACGTTGTTAAGAGCCCGCATTTGGATCAATTAGTTCCTGCCTGTTTTCGGAGTAACCCGCGAACGCAGCAGAGCGAGTCGTTTTTCTCGTTATCGTTTCCTCCCAAATTTGCCGTGACCTCGGACCGTCGAGCATACGCGACAACAAACGTTTTGTCGGAGTAAGAATGAAAAAAAGCCTTTGTTAGTACCTCTACTTCACTTTAATCGTAGCCTTTTTCTGGAAATGAACAGAAATCCAACAAATCCATTAAAAAAAATTAAATATTGACATAACATTATGATGAATGAACAATAAATACAAGTAATTACATAAATATACAGAAATATTCTTGAAACATAGACTAATACTGCCATTTGTGAATAGGAGACATACAATATGCTTATTTCAAGAGCCTGTTGATGTGATGTCTGTGTCTTACTGCTTCGTGCATAAAGCGAAGTGACCACAAGGAGCCGTGCGGCTGGACTCAGAAGAAACGAGGACAACACGATATTTTCACGTTAGCGTCTTGTTGCCGTGCTCTACTCTCACCGGTTCCTCCGACATTTGATTTCACGCTGCCTCGCCATCACACCTGGCAGTCATTACAAGCAATAGTAATCATTAGTAAATGATGGGTGGTAAAAAGAAAAAAAAAAACAAGTGTACTCTCTGCTGTGTTAACAGGCCCTTAAAATAAGGTGTGATGTCAGTACAGAACATTTATGACCAGGAGGAGTCAACTGGGTGGGCTGCAGGCAAAGGTTGCCCCTAACCACAGATTCTGGGTAAGTTTTTGACTGCGCTTATAAGGGATGGTGAAGCATTACATGGCAGGAGAGGACACATGCACACACACACACTCATGCACTTCTCAGATCTGTGTTTAGGGCCACCAACTGCACAGGGAAGTTTGAGCAACTCATGCCTAATTTTAGCCAGCCACAATCCCTCCAGTGCGAGGGAGAGGGAGATAATGGCGAGGGGGGGGGGTAAAGGGGGGAGTTGGGAAGGGGCAATCGCAACAGAGACCTGAGGTAGACACATTAGGTTGGCTCAGAGAACGAGCTCTGGATACGGAACACCAGTAACTTCCCCCTGTGGTCACAGGTGTCACTTGTACAGACATTTAATGCAGCCCGGCTCTTGCAGTCCTGGTCAAATGGGTTTTGGCGGCGCTGGGTTGCAAAACGCATTCAGAACGTGTTCCAAATGTTATCCAAAAAAACAACCGTGGGGAGTCACTGGAGTAATTTGATTACACGCGCAGGGATGCCAAACACAAGGGAGAACGCTGACACCAGAACCTCCGTTTATCCATCTAGAAGCTCCTTGCACATGCGATTGACTCCGTCTCACGGTGATGTGTTCAAGCACTGCAAAGTTTGCAGGTGACTTTGTGCAGTGGTCAATTTCAGCCCCCTCCAAAGACTCAAACTTATTTAGTTCCAGGCTCTTGTTGGTCTCTTCAAACAGTCCCGTTTGAAACCCTTGAATAACTTCTCTTTGCTGGTGTCTGCTTTGAGTCACTTAGTAACTCCAGTCCAGATAGTTTCCTCTAACAAACACAAACAGTGGTAAGCAGATTGCAAAGCTCTTTGATACATTCACTGTGACCAGTACCAGGGGCAGCAAGGAAGCTTCAACAGTCGTGAGTTACTGTACTTTTCATTATGAGTACCATGGACTCATTGCCAAAGAAAGACTGTGGCATTTCTAACATAAATAAGTGGACATGACAAGGCCTTTTTGTACCTTTCCAGCAGAAGTACTCTCCTCGGAGGTCTTCGCCCAATCAAACCCCACCGATTGTGTGGGAGTTACAGCTCAGCCTGAGCAGCTTCATGCGGATCAAAACCTGTCGGACCCGCTCTGAAACAGATAATTGAGGGCTTTGGCAATTTTAGGTGATGATTGCTCTGGATAACTCTTGTTAGAATGGTTTAAAAAAAAGTCTATAGCTGAGCTATTTTATTTTATTAGTATTTTCTTTGGTTTGTTATTAAATTCATATCATCTCTGATGATATTCGTCATTCAAGTTGTTGGAGGGATGAAGTTTTGAACAATTGTGCCCAGCTGCCTTTATTTTCTACTTCCGTTGACCATTTTTTACTAAAAATCTATGATGCTGATTTCTTCAGCATTCTTAACTTCTATATTATTCCTGACTCGTTTTGAGATGCCAATCATTTGGACCAAGACTGCAAAAGTTCAGCAAACCGACTGATGGACAATCAAAGACAATTCAACATACCATCAAATCTGGGATACACTTTATATTCAGCTAGTCACTCTGATGAGTGCACAAAGCACTGGTGGATTGGAAAAAAAAAAGAAGCACAGAGGAGGCAGCATTGAACAGCGACGCGCTACAACAAACAGCTCGACTAACAAATATGTTGATTTCTCTGACGTCTCTATCTTATGTCTCCCTTGTTCCGGCTAAAGCACCACTGTCGTGTGTCTGTGTGTGTGTGTGTGTGTCGTCGTTGTTTCATGGCTGAGTGAGTTGTGTTTTGTTCCAAGTGAGGTATTGTTTGAGCATAGCATAACATCACATATTTAGCAAGTCCAAGTTCTCACTGTACAAAGCAAACATCAACTAACACAATATAAATACACTCATATCGAGCACCTTTGGAGCGGAGCGCTCCGAATGCTGCTGTTTTGGCCACACTTAAAAAAAAAAAAGAATTCGGGTCCAAAAAAAAAAAACAAACTCCGTCCGCCATATTGGAATACAATGGCTGTGACTTCTACCTACCATGAAACTGCTGAGACACTTTATTTCGCAGTGCGGCCGCTGTTGGTTTGCTCCCGATACTGGACGTTTCAGGCACTTTTGAGTTGTCCGCTCTAATGTCAACGGCAGCTTTTTGAGGGCGACACCACGCGTGGTTTTCAAACAGCAGCGGCGACGACTGCGAAACAACGTGTCTGCGAAAGGATTAGTACGATCTCTACAAACCAAATGTGCCTTGAGACAAATTGAATTCTTGATACAATAGCCATTTCAAAAAGGAAAAGAAAAATACATCTCGTACAATGATGTCGATGGAGTACAAAGCCCAAATACAGTCCTACGGCAGGGTGGTGCTTCTGAGGCTCTCCACAGAAGCCCCCCCCCCGCCGCTCTGACAGTTGGGGGAGCACCACGTGTTTGGTCATGACGGGACACTCTTTGGATCATGAAAGAACAAGGCATCGTACTGTATATTCCTGATATACAAAAAAACATTCGTCTGTATTTGCGTATGAACAATGATTGGCTATATGTGCGAATACAAAGAGCTAAAGACACAAAATAAATGACTTTTGTTTTTTTTGTTTTCTTCCAAAGTTATTAATGTTATATACAGGAGATAAAAAGGAAAAAAATATCTTAATAAATTATCTTTAAAAACAATATTTTACAAAACTAACTTTGATTGTGATACAAAAAAGATCCTGAATTTTTCCAAAAAAAAAAAAGAAAAAAAAACTAATACAAGGCTCAACAACAGTTTTATGGTAACTAGGACTGACAAATAACTCTTCTAATGGTCACAGCTGTCACGGAAGTATTTTGTGTTGTTGTACATTTTTTGGCATAAGTGCGTTTTTCTTTCTTCTTCTTGTTTTTTTTTTTCCATTCAAGTGCCAGAGAAACTCTTTTTCCAAATGTCTTGAGGAGACATTGACCAACCAATCACAGGCACCAGGGGGATGGAGCACCAAGTGGAAGGGAGGGAGGAGGGGGGGTTTAAAGGTAAAAAAAAAAAAAAAAAAGAGTGGGCAAACTGGAGGGCGACACCCCCAGTGCCAAAGCACCATCGTGATGCTTCCCCTTTACGACTGAATGTAAAATGAGGAAGACTACATGTATTTGAGAAAAAAAGGACAATTAAAAAAAAAACAAAAAACAAAAAACAAGACACAAAAATAACAAAGCAGAGAGTATTTTTTATGAGCGTACCGAGCTCCATGGGTCTGCGCTCCAGTGGGGGCCAGACGGGCACGGCTGAGTATTGCACTGCTCGCGATCCGGCGGCTTGTCGTGGATCTCGCAGCTCAAGTCGTTGAAGCGCTCGCCATTGGGACGCTGGCACACCACCAGCCTGGTCTTGATGCCGCCTCCGCATGGCTTGGTGCACTGGAGACAGCAAGGGAGTGGGGGGGCACAAGGAGAAGTTGAAGAATACACTTGGCTCGTCAAACCAAGTGAACAATCTGGAAGGTCCTCTGTGGAAGCTTCATGTGACTGGAGTCGGTTCCAGGAAGTGAGAAGTCAGGAGACGATTTCGTTTGTGCAAAAACTGCTGTTGTGGATGCGGACGCAGCGCGGCGCGTCTTACCTCTCCCCAGTTGCCGTAGATCCACTGCGGACATGGGCCCGACTCGCAGGACCGCTGCTCGTTGGGGCGGCTGCGGTCCTCGCAGCTGTTGGCCGGGTAGCCGTTCTCGTCCTGGCACACCACCACGCGCCGCTGGAAGCCCCCCGCACATGTGCTGGAACACTGTTGCGGAGAGAGATAAGAGAGTGCACGGCGTCGGAGAGAGACACTTCCCACAACGGATGGCTCGGTGTGCGGCGGAGACGAGCCTCTCGGGCTGACAGGAAGTGACAAAGGAACTCACTGGAAAAAGTACTACAACTGCAATGTGCAGTAGATTTCACTCGAGAGGAGGCAGGAAACATGGTATTGCATCTGAGTAGATATGTGAGTTTCCCAAAATATATTCTATGTGCATGGTTCCCAATCAGGAGTCAACACCCAAGTTGGGGGGGGGGCTAGAGATTGGGGGCTCACTACATCTCTGACTCCAAGAACATCAAACTCAGATTTGCACATTTGAAAGAAAACCAGAATCAGACACTTTTTACTCTCTGGAAAATAAATCAATCGCCGCTGCCTTTTGCTTCTATTTTGAAGGCTCCTGCAGTCCTTTGTGGGTTAAGGTGTGTGTCCCTCCCAGTGTTTGGCTTCACCATAAAAAGCACGGGGAAGATTTTAGGGTCTGTCTCACATTTTAGTAATGTAATCAGGTGCTGTAGTTGGAAATTAAAAAGTAAGGTGACAATTTGCAATTCTTGTTCTGGAAGCCAGAACGACTTGTTAGTTTATTTCAGCATCAAAAAGTGCTGCTTGCGAAAACATTCTAGAACAAAACCTTGGGGCCATGAGAGGAGCAGCAGGGTTGGAGTCTCCCACAAAAGAATGTGACAGAAATACTACGAAGCCATTCAGAAATATGTGACCCTCCTAACCTGTGTTCCACACACACACACACACACACACACAAATCAGACACTGGACATGACACAACGCGACCGCATCCAGCCAAAACAATACAAGCAGGCGTCTCAGGTCTTCAGACTTACTATTCCAGTTGAAATCCTCAGGAAGGAACTGACCCGAAATAGCTCTGATCACTTCCCGCAATTATTTTAAAGGCTATTTTTAAAAAGATCACCGACATGGTTTACAAAAACACAACAACAACAACAGAACGACCTAAAAGGAATGAATGGGGGTGGGATGACCCGCGATCAGCAGGTCAGACCAGGGTCAACCAATTTAGCTGAAATATAGAAAAGGTGGCCCGAGGAGTTGGGATGAAAAGGTAATGGTAATGGAAATATATTAGATAATGCTGTAAATATAACACCTCCATTATTTTTAAATGGTCACTGACAGAAGTAGTATGTTCAGTTGAACAGATGTCTCAGTAGATTGAATCATAATCCTTGTAAAAATAACTACCAACTATGTAGCTATTTTGTTATTGCAAGATATGACATTTATTACAGGAAAGAATAAGGACTTTAGGAATTTATTACTATGATGACGTGTTTCTGTTATCGGGATACTCATTGCCAAAGTCCTGTCAACACTTGGAGCTCAAGTTATTTTGGAATTTATCAGGAAACAGAAGAATATCTCAGAATCGGTGAAGAAGAGTAGATAAGTATGAATATGTGTGAATAAGAAAACATTAGAAATCGAAGAATTAGCATACTTCTGCTAGTTTGTACGTCTGCAGATGCTAACGAGACCCTGCTGCTGGTTACAGCGGATCATTTCAAGTGACTGTAACCAGGGACCCAGAGTGGAGGTGCTTGGACCACCAAGATTGCTCAGAGAATCAGTAGAAAAAACCCTGAAAGCTGAGTTTAATTTGGGAAACAGATAGCAGATAATAGGGGGGAAGTTTTGGATGAGGGTGCAAATTTGATGACGGCACTCTGGCTGTATTCGCAAAATATGGAAGCAAGAAAAGAGGGAACAGATGCTCCTCACTGGGCAGCTCGTTCCTGAGACCTGATCGGACTCTCAGTGTGAAGAGAGGCGATAACAGCAGAAAAAAAGAGAATAATTCCATCGAGCTGCAAAGTGACACCTTATCACAATGATGAATGTGCGCCGGTACGGCAGTGGGACCAAACTTATTGGTTGAAAAGAACAGCGGCGGCGCGGGTGAGTTGGGCTGTCACCTCATCGTCCGGACCGGCGAGCGAGCGCTCGTGTGTTGTCCAACAAAACTCTGCTGGAACAGAGAAATGTGTTCACTTTCCCAGAGCTGGTTTGGGAGTGTTTTGGCAGCTTGTTCTTGGCACATCATCAAGGCAGAGCTAGTTTCCCTGTGTGGCGTGCGACGATGATTGTGTGTTTTGGTCAGAAATTTGAAGTGCAGGGGGGGGGGTTGGCTTTCCAAGGAAGGTTCCACTCTAGTGGATCGTTGTGAGGCGCAGCCAGTGAGGAAGTGATTCTTCCAAGAAGTTTTCCTGAGTTTCTCGTGAACATATCAAAAGGTCAGAAAGTTGCTCGAGCCCTGTAATGTATTAAACACCCCGGAGACGTGATACGAGTTCAGCAAATGTGCTTGAAACTGAGAGAGTGCGTAATCCTGTGCTGTTAGCTTGAAAGTTCTGTCTTTTTCAAGCATCTTTATGAAATCGTCTTCTGGAAGTCAAGTAACCTCCATTCGTACTTGCTAACCTCACCAAAATATAGTTTAACTGTAGTTTAGCTCAATTTGCAAATCACATAATCGTAGATCTACTCCAAAATAACAAGCGAGCTAGAACGTCATACCAACCTATAGACATAAAAGACCTTGACTTTGCCGCTCTTTGTTCCATTACACGTTACCTCTTAACCCTCCTGTTGTCCTTCAGGTCAAATTGACCCGTGTCAGATTTTCAAGGTGTAGAAATTACAATTAAAAGTATTTTTTCAGTATGAAATTTCTCCTG
>JAUESE010000080.1:2161577-2177554 GCA_032274725.1 Malacoctenus triangulatus
GAGAGAGAGAGAGAGAGAGAGAGAGAGAGAGAGAGAGTGAGAGAGAGAGAGAGAGAGAGAGAGAGAGAGAGAGAGAGCCCCCTCCAGCTCTCCGATAATGGAGCAGGGACTGCTGTAGGGGCCCTCCTTACTCATTTTATCCTCCTTACTAAATCTTCCAATGTGCTCCCTTAACGGTGAATAATCGACCTGCGGGACACTAAATCTGTATATTAGGCTGTTTCTATGATTGATTCTATATCAACAGAATTATGTGAACTCGGTGAAATAATGAAGTATTGTGTATATCCGAGCACTGCGGTGAGATTTTTTATTTGAGCTTGACAGAAAAACATTCTCGTTTCACCGCCTGAGGAGGGAGAAAAAAAAAAAACAGGGATTATTTGGTGTGTGTGTATGTGTGTGTGTGAGTGTGTGACAGCTGCACAGCTGCGGTTCGATTCGTACGTTTCGAGCGTGGGAGAACAACGTGTGCTCGATTCTCTCGGAAAAGACGGATAATCAGGAGCGTTAGACGACCTGCAGGTACGAGAAACAAGTAATAAGGACTGCGTAATGACCTCTGTTGGTGCATTCAGACTTGAGCGAGAGCACCTTGGGCCGGGGCGAGGCGTCCCACGTTCACCTCTCCGGCAGACGGGAGCTGTTGCGCCGGGGCTGGCAGCGCGGCAGCCCTCTAAACGGAAGCCATTACTAAGCAGATTATGCTGTCTGTCCACGGCGCGCGTGTCCCCGTACGTGCTGCCGGAGCCCGGCTGGGAGCGGTGGCTTCCAACAGGCGGGTCCATCTGTCACCGTGGCGACAGTGCCTGGTGAACCGACAGACGGTCTCCGAGCAACGGTTGTTGTGGTGAGCCGCCACTCTCCACTGTACTGCGAGTGTGCTGGGAGGCGGGCCTCAGCTGTGTGTGTGCGTGCAGGTGTGTGTGTGTGTATGAGTGTGTGTTGCAGCAGTCTGGATGTGACGGATCAGCTTTGTTTGGCCTCCTCAGGGAATGAAATGAATGAAAGTGACACATGGACGTGACGATTCATTACGGCCATAATGACTGAGTGACGGAGGACCGACAGGCATGCGTATGCTACAAATGCCTTTCCACGGGACGCGGTGCTCGGAAAATCTCTAACGCAGGATGAGTCATGAGACTTTTAACGACATTTACAGGAAGAGAGAACGAGAGAATCTGATGCGGCGACACGACGTTATTGATTTTCTTCATTAATCAGGCGGCGCGCTCTCCCAAGTGGTTCCAATTAGATGCATCAAGGTTTGAACACGATTGGAGAGAAAACTGCCTTTTCATACACCTGAATACTTCCAGTGAGGTCAATGGCACCACTGGTTATGTGCTGAAGGAAGAATCAAGCAGCCATCAAGATGCCATCACAGCAGTGTTGTTTCTGAGCTGAGCAGAAATGATGACATGCATCAGGGGGCGTGTCGCTCACCCGCAAACACAGGGAATACGACTTAAACCATGATGACCTGAAACTAAACAGTGGATCTGCTGCATTCTATTACGTGTGGCTTTTAGAGAGGAACATGTGAGCTGGGATTGCTCGACTGTCACCTCATCCAATTGTGTGCTCGCTGCATCATTCATCCATCTTTCCACCATCAACCTATCAATCAACCAACGGTTTTCTTTCAAATTCTGCATCGGGGCGGTGTTCTCCTTCCGTGGCTTCTCGAAGAAGCTAGGGTGAAATCCGCCCCCCCACCCTCCTCCTCTCCACAAACGCACACACCCAACCCAGAGGAGACCCCAGCGCAGATTATCTGCAGAGCATTGTCATGGAAACAAAAGATGGTGCAACCGTGGAGATTTACGGCTCACCCGAAGGCTACGGAGGTGTGAAGTCACGGGAGATTGGCTGGAGGGAGTTGAAACGGAGCGATGAAATGAAGAGGGGGGGTCACTCATTCCCTGTGCTAGAAGCAACAGGTGTGGGGGGGGGGAGTGGTGGGCACCTCTCGCATGATGCAGGGCTGCTCCCTCCCCTGCTGCATCGCCGTTCGTTATGGTGCCACTGGAACGTTCCAAGTCAGCAGAATTTTTAATGCGAACTGGGCAAAAAACACGACGCTTCCTGCCCATACAGTGAATTGATTTCCTGCGTCGGGGCCCGCGCGGGGACCCATCATCAGCGTTTATCTCCTTCTAATGCGTGCGTGCGTGTGTGTGTGTGTGTACAAGACTGTCCGCGGTAAAACGAGCCTTATGGATGAGCGTGCCGGTAAACCGCGTGCCTGTTTATACGGGTTATGCGAGTTCACGTAATTGCTGTTTGTGCCGATCAGCGGGTGTCCTCAAAGAACACTGATCCGTGGAGTGCTTTTCTGACAGGACACATTTACAAGCTGCCTGCGCACTTGCTCGCCATTATGACCAGAAGAAGAGCGAGCTCATGTGGCAATGATCCACTTGGTGATTTTAACCTCTTTTTTTTTTTTCTTTTCGGGACCAAAACGAAGAAGACAACGACCGTGTCCGTCTTTGAAGGGACGCTAAATCTTCTTCAGAGAGCACCTCAAAGCAGGCGAGGACAACGAGGCCTCCGGCGTTAACCCTACACACTCTCGGCCAATGAATGCAATCGACGGTCTCGGACACGTCTTGGGGGGCTTTGTTCTGAGGAGATAAGAAAAACCAGTCGATGGGTTCATCAAATGTGTTGACGTTTACAAAACTGATTTACCGCATCTTGTCTGGCTGAGTCCTCGCCGCATTCTCATGTGCTGGCTACGTGTGTGTGGGTGAGTCGTGTGTGTGGGTGGGGTGGGGGCGGGGGTGGAGTCCATCTCTTATTGTGGGAGAAGGGGAGTGCAAGGCCTGATTGCCCAGCAGGGACTAATGTGTCACTGTTGATTGATGAGTCATGAAGTGGTGGTGGTGGTGAAGGTGGTGCATGCGTGTGTGTGTGGGTGTGTGTGGGGGTGGGGGGGGACACCATGGGGGTTTCTGCGCTGGTCTTTCATCAGTTCTCCGATCCCCTGACATCCATCCGTCCGGCCCTCTTTTCATCCACCCTCCTACCGATCCTTCCATTTCCTGCACGTAGCTGCCAGCCAACCACAGGCCACCTCGCATTCAGAGCAGCACCTGCACGGCCTCACGGAAAAAAAAGGAGCGAGATTAAAGGGAAAAAAAAAAAAAAGGGGGGGGGGGACCTTATTTCTCAACACCGACGACGAGGTCTCTTAGGCTATTGTGTGTATTCACCGACAAAAGGCTGTGCGGTACACCAGGCTGGCTGCATCCCCAGAGGATCCGGTAACATTTGCACCTTTTTTTTAAAAAAAAAAGGGGGAACAGGAGGAGGAGGAATCGGCGTCTGTGCACCGCAAAGACTTTCAGGGGCTGAAATGAGTTATGTCAGCACCTGGGCGAGGGCAGGAGAAGACAGGCAGGGGAAAATGAGCCCATTAGAGCAACGTAATTAGACAAATGAAAGTACAGTGTATCGCAAAACAGGGACCTGATTGAAGCAATAAATCACTCCGGTGCGCTTGGAAGGAAGTGCGTCTCCGGGTGCAAAGTGCCTTCAACTGCCCTGTCCTGTGCGTTTAACCTGTGAGACGCTGCCAAGACCCGACGCTGACCTGTCCACGGCCCCCCACCTCCTCTGCACCTATTAATTAGGCTGGGAAAAAAGATCAGCCACACCTCCTCTTCCACAGGGAGATGAAAGCAGCTCAAAAAAAGAAAAAAAAAAACATCAAGACGTGTCGTAAATTGCTCTTTCATCTCGGCTCGCCGTCGCCAATGTGGAGCAAAAAAACACACATTTACACGTTCTCGCAAGCTCATAAACATGTGAGGAGGAAAAAAAAAAGGGGGGGGGGGGGTCTGTGTGAGGAAACGCACTGTTGCACGCATGGACCGCTGTAGAGAAACGCAGCAGCGGCCCATCGGGAATTGCCCCGTCGTCATGCGGGCGAGCAGGTGTGAATCTACATACTGGCAGTGAATGTGACGGGAGGGGGGAGGAGCGCGGAGGGGGGGGGTGGAGGAACGCAGTCGGAGAGGTTCTCCACCAATTAAACCCAAACCCGAGTCCCTCCGTCGCTAATTTATAATTGGACGAGTGTTCGGCCCGAGTCGGAGCGCGTGTGAGGGGAGATTCTTGATGGATGAGAGAGAGAGGCAGAGAGAGAGAGAGAGAGAGAGAGTGAGTGAGTGAGTGAAAAAAAGATGTATGTGTATTATAAGCAAAGCTGACATCAGGACCCCAATTAGAGGCCAGTGTGCATCGCGCAGCTACTGGTGGAGTGATCCGGAGTGAGGCGGCGGAGGGGGAGAACGTAATTAGAGCAGCGTGACCAGAAGCTCAGTTGATGCTCTCATCTGTGTGTGTGTGTGCAGTGCACGTGTGTGTGTGCGCGCGTGTGTGTTTGCGTGAAAGATAGAAAGAGCTCCACATGACGTGCGAGTTGATTAAATGTGAGAGTAGCAAGTTGAAAAAAAAAAAAAAAGATTAAAAAAAAGTGTCACGGCTGAGACCTGCAGGAGACCAGCGGCTGGGAAGTGTGTGGGAATCCAGTGGGAGGAGGAAGAAACACACACTGCTGCTGCTACTGCTGCTGCTGCACAGACTGTGTGTCAAGACGCTTCGACGGAGGAAGCGTCATCTTTTTCTTATTTACTTGCCAAAAAAAAGCAAAAAAAAATATAATCGAAGTCAGCGCCGAGGAGAAAACCGTCAGAGAATGAATGGGCGACCATTTTTTTTAAGAATCATTAGGAGTTTGAGCGTGTTTATCACACGCAGATGTTAATCACTTTCTGCCTCCAGCGTCTCTCATCTGGGGATTTTTACCTTAAGTGTGAAAAAAAAAATCTGAATTTATTCAGCCCGTTGATTAATGGAGGAAAAAAAAAAAATCAAAGCATCTGAAAAAGAAAATGTCACTTTCACCTTCAGGAAAGCTGCACTAGTTTTAGGATCATCTTCTTGATTTAACGGGATGAAAACCTGATCATCCAGACTTCGTGTGTTCAAATTCAGAGAGAAAAAAAGGCTCATTTGAGCACGAGCTCACACAAAAACGTCTCAATCTTTGTTTCGTCCAAAAGCGTTCACACTATATGAGTCTGTTACTGCACTAAAGAGCTACTGAACCCAGTATCACCTTACTGTGAGGTGAGAGCGTGGAGCGTGGAAGTATGGGAGCACTTGAGAATCTATAACGATGATTCTAAACCAGCTGAATTTACAACAGATTCCACAGAAATACATGGCCTCACTCTGCTGAGTAAAAGCCTGTTTTCCTTCTTTGTGAAAATACCGAACAGCCAGTGAGGTTTTTTTGTTTTTTCTTGAGCAGTAATAATAAAAAAAAAAGCAGCGCGGGGGACAAATAAGTGTGGAGGCCAACGCGCCGCATCACTGCAGCCTGTACTTGTAGCTGGCCAGAGACGCAATGTGTGTGATGTTGGATGCATCAAGAACTTCCTCAGCAGGAACTGCTGCTCAAATGAGGAAAGTACAAACTGCAGCTCCGTCATTAATCAACAACATACAAACAACTTTGGGTCCTATGCGTTTGTTTTCTCGGTACATTACTTCAGCAGATAAAAGGGAGGGAGGGAGATTTTAAGGCGAAGTTTAAAGGATTGTGCATGGATGGACGCAGGGGACAATACCCGGGTCGGTCCTGAGATCCCCCCCCGGTCCCACCGCTGGGAGGGGAAGAGCTACTCATTGATAAAAAGCAGGAGGAGGAGGAGGAGGAGGAAGAGGAAAGAGGTCAGATAAGACGAGCGTGACAGGAAAGGATCCTCCGAGTCTCACAGAGCCACAGTACAATTCCACTCAGCTGCCATTCATCCCACCAATCCACCCCCTCCCCCCCCCCGACTCTGCTGAGGACCTCACCCTATGGAGGAGATAAGCTACACGTGTAGACACACACACAGACCTACACACACACACAGACCTTTTAGTTACTTGCGTTAATAAGCCCCAAAGCCATCGAGCGACAGTCTGACAGAAAAAAACCCTCCAATTACTTGTATCACGCGGGGAGCTCGTCGGAGCTTCGGAGGTCCGAGAGGCTGACGAGGATTTCGGGAGGCAAACTACGGAAATTCAATCATTTCACTCCTTTTTTTTTTCTTATCCTCCACTCACAGCGGCTTTGTTTCCGTTTTGAGCTTCTGTGAGACAGTGACTTTCAATCAGAAGCCTCGACAAAAGCCGGGCGACGCGCGCTGAATGGGAGCGCTCGCACGTGGGCGAGCTGCTTCCACCGGCGCCGTCACTGTCCGGCATGACGCCGGGGGGGGGGCCAGGATGTCAAGGATCCGCGCTCGCGCCAGGTGGGGTGATGGAAGTAAAAAAAAGAAAGAAAAAAGGCTGGCCTGCACAATTGGTGGCATCTTTTAAAAGTGACAAGCCTCAACCTGGGAGGATATCTGAAGCCCGAAATAAACCAGACGTGTTGTCAGCCAGCTAACAGGCAGGGAGAGAGAGACGGGGTGTGAAAGAGGCTGGGAGGGAGGGTGAGGAGAGAGAGGGGGGGGCTGGGAAAAAGAGGGAGAAATCTTCCGAGTCTGACCTGAAACGCCAGCTGTACCTGCTTCTCTCATGCCTTTCCCCTTCCCTCCTTCCTCTCCTCCTCCTCTTCCTCCTTTCCCTTCCAGGACAGATGCGACTGTCGATGTGTCACCACGCGGCCTCTCTACCCTATTTACACTCTCAGCCACGTCCTCATGTGTTATTCCAACTTCCTCCGCGGCTCCTTTTCTTCCTTCCTCTCCATAATTATCCCACTATCTCGCCTGCTTAGCAATCTCCCTCCGCTCGCATCCTCTATTTGCATGAATAAATAAATATGCGTGTCAATAACGGAGCTCTCTGTGAGCGAGAACAGCCTGTAAGGCAGCAGCCTATTATTTTTTTGTCAACAACATCAAATGCCTTCATGGGAGAGGGCTGCGTTTTGTTTGGTGCTATTCCCAGCAAACGACAGTCGGAATCAGAAACCTCCAAGTACTTGACACCTGATTATTTCCTGTTTTCTTTTTCCGCCCCCTGAACTCTCTGTTGTCTCTCAGGGGGGGGTCTCAAAAAAAAGACACACTCACCTCTCTGCACCAGCATGGTGACCTCGCTGCCTTTGGGACACTTGCTGAGCAGGTCCACCACCTGGTTGTGGGACATGCTCTGCACGTTGCGCTTGTTGACCTCCACGATGATGTCGCCCTCCCGCAGGCCGCGGCAGCGCGGGTAGTCCACGATCTGCTTGACCCGCTGGCCCCCGCCCCCGGGGCTGTCGGCGATGGTGAAGCCGAAGCCCTTGTCGCCCTTCTCCATGTGCACGGTGATGAGCTCCGGCTGCGTGGCGATGGACGAGGCCAGGGTGTGCACGTCGCTGGAGTAGCCGTGCTGCGACGAGGTGTCGGACGCCGCCTCGGCGGAGGGGCTGTGAGGCCGGGGGAGGCCGTTGAGCGGCGCCGCGCCGTTGGGCGGCCCGTTGCTGTTGCTCTGGCTGCCGTGGCTGGACGGCGAGTCGTAGCTGTTGGACACCTCCTGGCCGTTGACGATGATGGGGTCTTTGTTGTCGAGGATCGCCACCGAGGTGACCAGGCTGGTGTTGGGGTCGTCGGGGTCGAAAGGCAGCGGGTAGCCACGGCACAGCTCCAGGTTGACCATGGAGCCGATGGGAATGGACTGGAAGATCTTCACCACTTGGGCGTGAGTGTAGCCGAGGACGCAGGTGTCGTTCACGCTCACGATCACGTCACCTGAGAGGCAAAAAGCAGGGATGCAGTTTCGATTTATAGACAACTTTTTCCACAAGAGAAAACCTTTTCAACCACTTGATTAAAAACTGACAGTCTAAAGTGTAAAAACTTCCTTTTTTAAAAGGGAGCCTCTGTAGAGAGGCTGAAGATCTGCAGGTTACAGACTCGCGGAGGAGAAGCCCGATCTATCAACCCGTCTCCTGACCTGTCTCCATCTTGCCATCGAGGGCGGCGGGTCCGTCCAGGACCAGGCTCTTGATCTGCAGGAACTCGTCGGGCTCGTCCCCGCCCACCACGGTGAAGCCGAAGCCTCGGCGACTCTTCTTCAGCTTGGTGTTGATGAAAGTGCCCTTCAGTTCGGACCGGTTCCGAGTGAAGAAAGGCTTCCCTCCTGCACACACAGACACACAACAACAACGTCAGTCACTCCAGTGACTTCAATGATCCAGCTCCATTACAGACAGTTAGGAGGAAGATGCTGTGAAAACTCAGAGGAAACATAAATTATTGAATGATGGAAAGTGGAGGAAACAAAACAAAAGAAACCAAAACTGCTCTGATGAATTTACATCTAACAATAAAGTGAGTTGTGCTTATAAATGGCAGCTAATAAAGGTACTATTGTGGAACATAGTTAAGGATTTTTGAGGCACTTGTCTGCTGTAAACAGGACTTTACGTGAATGGTAACAGTGACTGGAGGCCAGTGACTATTACGATGAATGGATGATTAGGGGGTTAAATGGTGGTGGGTTATTTGATTGATTTAGTGGTTTGACCGTTGGCCTGGGGGTCCTGGGGTCTAACCCAGGTGGGGCCTTTCTGTGAGCAGTTGGCTTGTTCTCTCTCAAGTTCCCAAAGAAAACACAAGCATGTACACCCCCCCCCACCCCTCAATAGTCCAGCCATAGGTGCAACTATGTGTGACTTTCTTTGGTTAAAAAGGCTGAAAAAAATATAATAAAGATGCTTGTGAGGGAATATTATATGAGTTAAGTAACATATTAATGGCTTCAAAGTGCTTCGCATCAAGAGAGTGCAAAGCTACAATCACACTCGGCATTCATGCTCAAGATGGAATCCGAAAAAAGTTCCACCAAATGTCAACTGGAGCTAATAGACTGATGCTATTTAAGTTTTTTCATGCGCTGACATGCAGAGTCCCTTTCACTGCTGCTCCTCTCGACCAGGATGTGACAGAGAGCCGATGAAGGATTCACAAGATTTATAAGATGAAGCGCTGAGCACAACCTCCTCACACTGAAGGTCACACCGTAAACATGTTTGCATTGGAAAAAAAGGGGGCTCCGCCCGGGTAAACACCCACTGACACCTCGTCTACCCCCGTGACACCTGCGTCGTTCAACGTCGGGCGTGCGAGGGTTTTAATTAACACTGAAATCTCCCCCGAAACACGTCTCACAGCAGCCTTAAAAAACAGAGAGCTGTTTAACGGCCGGGAACTTAACCCAATTTCCTTGTAATGTCTCTCTCTTCTTGCTTTCGCTGCCTCATTATCTGGCATTAGGGACGAAATGAAGACATGTTTGAGTTCAATCAACACGGCGCTGAGGTGCTTTCCCCGCCGAACGACAGTTGAAAACAGGCTCCGTCCGAGCCCTAATTGTCCATTCCGTGCTGGAGAAAATTACCTCTCGCGCGTTACTGCGCCCACTTCACGAGAATGAATGAGGAGATGTTGACAAGGATGGGGCGCGAAAAAGAGAGGAGGAAGATGAAGAGAGTGCACATTAAAGAGAGGGGATTGTAAAAAGGTGCGTTTGGCGGCCGGTGGGCACCGTGTTAGGTGATGGCGACTCATGCATCCAATGAAAAATGCATTACCCTTGGAGTCAGTTGGTGTCCTTGTGTTTATCATGTTTTGTGGTGTGTGTGTGCGTGTTGGTGCCTTTGAATGTTGTGTCCCCCCCCCACACACCACACACCTCCCCTTGCCCAGAACCAGGCGAGATATAAAAAAACTGCGAGCTGATATGGCGGCTTTATCCACGAGGGATCCAGAGATGTAAGAGCAGACCAGGAAGCAGGGGGGAGGAGGTGGGAGGGGGGACATGAAAGTGCGGCTGTTGGATAAAGAGATTTCAAATGACGTCTTTCTCCGGAGGAATATCAAGGGGCCGGAGCGGAGTCAGCCGGAGTCGGGGGGGCGGGGGCGGTGAGGAGGCAAGGTTGGGGGTGGGGGCAGGAAGATGGACAGAACCAACAACTCAACGAGTGGCAGGAAAAGGAAATGTGTACCGCGTAAGAAAGAGATCGATGTGGGAAAGAGGGGAAAAGGGAAAAAAACACAAGGCGGGCCGACAGAGCGAAGTGGTGGTGGTGGTGGTGGTGGTGGGGGGGGTAGAAAACGGAGCGAGGCAGTTAATTCTCCGCTGCGGCTCTGCTAATTAGACAAGCTGCTGGTGGGAGGCTGGTGAGAGCGGCGCTGGCAGCCAAGGAGGAGGAAAAACCCACGGCAGCGGCGAGACGCTGCGTTCGGAGGTGTGCGCGGAGCTAAATGGTGGGTGAAATCGGCCCATTATTTGATCCAGAGAAAGAAAACCACAACACAGAGGGAGAATGTACACACGGCCACAATAAACACAGGATGGTGTGTGTGTGTGTGTGGGGGGGGGGTGTTACCGAGCCATAAAACACAGCAGCGATGATCAATTCACCATCGTGCTGTCGTCACAAACCAACGACTCCCCCTGGATGAGCTGCGGCCTGCCGTCCATACCAGATGAGCCGCCTTTCACCGGTTTACAATATATGATCCGACTTACGCAGCGAGCGGTTCAGTTCATAACTGGTCCTCTATCATGAAAAGCTCAAACATGGCCCGAGGCGTCGGCGCAGGTAAACAAGCCGCAGCCTCGGAGCTGAATCGGCTCCGGCTCATAATAAGTCGCAGTGGGTAACGCGGGCTGGAAGCAGGAGGGTAATGAGCCCCTTCTCTCTC
The DNA here is from genome assembly GCA_032274725.1 of Malacoctenus triangulatus. Lineage (NCBI taxonomy): Eukaryota > Metazoa > Chordata > Actinopteri > Blenniiformes > Labrisomidae > Malacoctenus > Malacoctenus triangulatus. The sequence continues at coordinate 2,172,290 of JAUESE010000080.1, forward strand.
TCTGTCTCTCTTTTTTTCTCTTTTATTAATCTAATGAAGCTTTGGCGCTTTATCTCCACGCAACTTACTTTTCTGTCCCATGGCGTTGGGCACTGGGGGACCCGTCTGGGGGTCCCTGTAGGTCTCCTGGTGGTTGGCGGCGTAGCTGGCCAGCGGGGCCCCCGCCAGCGCCGAGTCCTCGATCCATTCTGAGAACGACAAAAAGGAACAAGGTCTCTAGACGGAGGCCGGACAGGTGAGGGGGACGGCCTACTTAGGGAGGAGGAACTGGGGCTGAACTGGGGACGAAACGTGTGTTTGAAAGAAGCCCTGTGAGGCTGACCGAGGGGGGGGGGGGCGGGGGCGAGAGAAACAGGAAAGGAGGGGCTTCAGAAAGTCGTTCGGTTGAGACTCTGAGTGCATTTCTGAGCTTTTCAAGGACGATACAGAAAATCATTTTTTTCCTGATCAAGTGTCAGCGTGCACAGGCTGTTTTTAGTTTTTAGGCACCAAATATTTGGCGCAAAATTCAATAAAACTGCAGTCAGGGGGACAACATAGGTTGTTTATGTAGTTTTTTGAAGCTATATAAAGTTTATATTGTCTTATTTCTGTATCTGTGCCAAGGTTGAGTTTGTTGGTATGTAGCACTTTGAATCACCTGTTGCTAAAATGAGTCACATCAGCTTCCAGACCCTATTTTACTGACATATCAGCTTTCAGTAACAAGCTTTCAAATTAAAAGCACAGGTAAGTTTCCAGGTCAATTGAAGACTCTGGATTGTGTTTTATTCTGGTTTTATTCAAGTCTGATTTTGACGCCATCAAAGCTGTCAAAGGTGGTTCCCAAAAAGCCCACTTTGTGCTCCAAAACTTTCGTTCCATTTTCTTATCTCGCGTAGAAACTTGAAGAGGCCTCACGCCATTTACTCCTACTCATTTTCTCTCCTCGATAGAAACAGAGGTGCGGGTAAAAAGAGCACCGGCGGTTTCTTTTACTCCGGCCACCATCTCTGATGAATCACCTTGTTACGGCGTCGCGGCACAGATCAGACCGCAACCTTCATTAATATTCTCGGCGGCCAGATAGAATCGATGCAGACGCGGAGGGAAAAAAGGCAAAAAAGAAAGAAAGAAAAAAAACGAAGGGAGCGTTTCTCTGCTTTTGAAGAGCTACTCGGCTCTCAGACGGGCTAAAAGTCAGCAGGTAATTGAGGTGAATCTGATGTTTTGTGCTGAATGAGCAGAAGGCGCAGCGCGATAGGGGAGGAGTTTCCTCCTGCCGGCCGGACCGGCCCTCATTCACAACTAATTTCTCTGCGGGGCGTCTGTGAGCGCGTGAGGTTTAGGGACTAGCAGGAGGAGGGAGGCTCAGGTTGCTTGTTTGTTGAGCGCGAGCAGCCGTTCCAGAGGAGGGCGCGTCTGCAGCCCTGCGCTCCGTCATTAGTGTTATTACTAAAGGCACTCGCAGCCTGATTAAGTGACACGAATTAGGGCGGGAGAGACTCGGTGGAGCGGGCGGATTGTTTCCAGTCAGAGTCAGACTTACCTGGCGTCGCCTGAGGAGGAGAAGCTTTCAAGTTATTACCAACAAATACGGGTCCAAAGGTAGCGCGCAGAAGAAGGAAATCAACTTTAAAAAGGGCTGCGTTCTGCAGCTGCAAATAATAGTTATGCCTTTATGGGAGAGCACTTAGCAAATCATAAGACAGCAGCAGCAGCAGGCAGCGTCACGTCTCACAGTAGCAATAGTTGGTACAAACACATGCAGTCACACCCCCCCCCCACCACCCTCCATCTCATTCACATACATGGATATAAAGAAAAAGAAAGGAAGTGACGCCCCTTGGCGGGGGCTTGTGAACGAACCTCGGATGTAGCGCTCACCTTCAGGTGGCTGCTGGCTCTGGGGCTGAGGCTGCTGAGGCGCCTGCTGCTCCAGCTGCCGGCGCCTCTTAGCCTCCAGCACCGGGTTCTCATACTGGGTCTTCCTGTTGATGTGACTGAGGGGGAGGAGGCGGGCGGGGTTGGGAGGTCAGGGAAGGAGAGGGGGAGAAGGGAGGACAGGAGAGGAGGGGGATGAATTTACGAGAGGCGAGGAGGGAAGGGTAGACGTCAGGGAGGAAGAGGGGGTGAGTGGAGAGAAAGGGAGGGGAGGGGAGGGGAGGGAGAGGATACAGCGATAAGCTTGGATTAATAGTGACACGAGACACATGCGGCCAGCCTCACACAGTAACGGGCACTTCGGGGGAGTGCACGACGCGGTCACGTCGACAAATCACATCCAATGAACCACGTGAGCGCTGACGGTTTCATTCACAGGAGCCACATCGCAGTCCGACGGCGCCTCCGACAACCAAGCTGAACCCGGGCGCACAGTAATCAGCAAGTAATCGCTTTGTTTCAGCTGTTTTTGTACTACATTTACTGAAAAAGTTTAATTGCAGAGTTCTTCGGGAGAAATAATTAATTGAAAAACAGAAAAAAAAACTGCGCAAAATCTTGCACTAACTAAACAGTGGATCCTTCACTTTGGACCGGGGCAAAGAAAAGGTCTGCAGGGCAGCATGTTGTACAAAAAACTAAAGGAAATGGTGCATAATGCATGTTGGGGGGGATTCCAGAGACGAAAAAGGGAGAAAAAGTGGGTGAGAAAAAACATGCCACAGCCTCGAGCCCCCAGGTGCTGCTTTGAACAACATCAAAACACATGAGCCATATTTGTAATAATGTAAAAAGCCCGAAGGCGTCACACGAGATGAGATCCACACACATACACACACGTGTGCGCTGGCACAAACACGCGTCGGCTGCATGGATCTTCCCCCGGCGGCGGCGAGGAAAACAAAATGGCCTACATTTTTGCAGGGACCCGAACGAAACAGCGTCAGAGCGGAAACTGTACGCATCCTGGATCTGATCTACAGTCAGGTGAGGAGTTCTTTGGCTGTGTGTTACGATAAAATTGTGTGAATGTGGAGGGTTTGTTTGGGGGTTTTCTATGTGCGAGTAAAGATGGACGCTTCTTTTCCTCTTTCTGTGTGTCAGCAGGCAGCTTGGTATTATAAGCAGTGAGTCACTTACTCAACATAGTAGACCCCGTAGACTGGATCGTCTATTTTCTCCCATCCAGGGGGGAGTTCTGTTGGAGAAAAAAGGAGGAGGAAAAACGGACGATTAGACAGAGGAAATAAAGAGCTACACTCTGACCTGGGAAGTCGCGGGACTCGAGGCCAGCGGAGAGCTTCCCTCCTCCCGCTATTGTGCCTGCCTGTCAGTCAGTCCTCAGGGTCGGAGTGACTCCACGCAGCCTCCCGGGCTGTCTGGCGAGCTGGCTGCCGTGTCCCCACCTTTGCCCCTCCCCCTCACACTGCTGACATTTCCACACATCAGATAACAACTGAGCAGGACCCCCCTTCGGGGCCAAGATGGAGGGATGAATGGAGGGATGCCAAGAGGAGGTCGGGGAGTGAAAAGTGGGGAGAAGACAGGTGCTTTGAAAAGGACAATCGGAAGGACAAACGAGGCTCGGAAATAGCAGAGTGCAGGAAAGAACAATTTGGAGTTTCTTTCCCTTTTGGTTCTCATCATGCCACCAAAAAAAAACCCCACAGTGATGAGTAATAATAAAAAAAATACTAACTAACACTTCTAATTAACCCGAAGGCCCACTTGGTGAAAGGTGAGCTGTCCTCGGCTCTGCAGACATGCTGTGTTGCCGCGTCGCTACGTGCTTTCACAGCAGACCTGACGTTGCTTCCACCACCTCCCGCTCTGTCGACCGAGTTTGCACCTGGTTTCAATGGAAAAGCTGCACCCGCGTGGAGAGAGCGCTGAAAGCAGCTGCGCGCTGAAAGGTGCGAGCACACACGCAGGAGGACGTTTCGACGCTTACTTGGTGAAATTAGGTCAAGATATAACTGTGACCCGATGCTGTGCGAGCGCCTGAAAAACCAGGACTGTGGAGGTGCTCACTGGAAATGTCTCCGGTCTGTTTAAAAAGCCGATCAGACTGCTCCTGTCTTCCTCGGCCCGCCTGGCATCATGGGTGTGTTAGTAGTGGTGCTGTGACACACCAGCTGAGCTGCCAGCACTGTGTGGGTCATTCACTCTGGTCAGCTATCAGGAGAATGATGCAAACAGGAAGCAGCAAGAAAACAGCCAAGATAAACGAACAAGATGCAAACAGCAACAAATGGCTCTTTGGAAAGACAAGCTAGCAGGCTGCTAGTGCTAATCCCAGCTACTATAGACACAGAGTGATGCTATTCTTAGAATCAGATATACCGATGCTGCTTTCAAGAGAAGCTCAGAGATCAATTCTACACGTGTTTTCATAATAAACAATGACTGCTAGAAAAACCTAATGAAGTAAGTAGGTAACGAGTGTTGAGACACTTCATTCCCAGCACAGATGTGTTTGGCCACCTTGCAGGTACGATGTTGTTTAACTTGCTGGGGTTTTTTTCCCCCTTCCTGCCAGAAAAGCGGCACCATTACCCCTGATTCACTCCTGCAGCCCGATGATGGTGCCATCGATTATTGGCCGGCCTCCACGCAGATAATGTCTGAGGCTTCTAATTGGCTGCAAACACAAGATTGTCCAATATTCCTCCCCTGGTGATGTATACGTTTTGCATATTATTTACCCCCCCCCAACCTCCTCCTCCTCCTCCAGACCAATTCAGCCTAGGAAGACGGTAATTACAATCATCCCACTTGGAGGGCCTCCCTCTGCTTTCCTAATGAGGAGGGTCCTCGGCTGGAGTGGAGTCAGCGGCAGATGCGATAAAAACCAGGATGTCTGAGTGGTGACGCGCGCCACTCCTGCTCGCTGATTAGTCAGACAGACCCGTTCAGGGGGAGCTGGGCAGACGGGAGTGTGAAGGGGGGGGGGTACGATTTCACACATGGGAACTTGCTGGAGCTTCTATCTTTACACAATTTCGCATCACTGCTAAACGCAGCTCCAACGAGGAAGCGAGCGAGGGACGGGATACGAGGTTGCAGCACGGCGGCGCTCTGGGGCGGAGGGGGGGGGGCACAAAGGCGGCGCGGCGAATCATCATTCAGATGTTTCCATCTGGAACCTTAAATGGGACGCCGTCCCGCCTCACCTCGCGCAAAAAAATTTTAATCACCCACTTGATTTCACACTGCACTGGTTCCGCCGCGGGGAGGAGCACCTGAGAGTGGGAGCACACGCGCGCTCCCGTGTGTGTGTGTGTGTGTGTGTGTGTGTGTGTGTGTGTGTGTGTGTGTGTGTGTGTGTGTGTGTGTGTGTGT
>JAUESE010000080.1:2233253-2245403 GCA_032274725.1 Malacoctenus triangulatus
TATTCAATTCAGTCAGAAATATTCAAAAAATATTTCGCAAACCGTAATGAAATTAAACTGACAGATTGAGCGATAAAGATTGTTTATGTCTTGCATATGGAAACTATTTTCTGCATCTGTGCAGAAACAAGGGATTAACCTGTGTTTTCAGGCTTAGATGTAAATGCAATAGCTTTAAAGACATAAGATTAATGAAAAAATGACTGAAATAATGTCAACCCAAAACATGTAAATCAATGCAACCCTAATCTGTAGCTAACTGCAATGGAGGAGTCATAAAAATGCTAATTCTACATGTGTAAGAAGGAGCAGCTGTAGGTGAAAAAATGCAGCAAAACAGAGAACGGGGCTGCCTTCTATTAGGAAAAGTTCCATTAGCTTCTTGCACAGCATTCCTGAAATAAATGAAAATCTGCCCTTCGTAAAAATACATTTTTTTTATAATGTCGGATCTAAATTAACAAGATTCTGCAGCCTCACGGGGGAAAGATGACTAGGCTCCGCTGAAAGAAACAGCCCGCTATGAATAAAAAGAGGTGCACTGCCTTGTAATCTTTTACAGTCAACAAAGAGCGGCCCGCCACAGCAAAAGCCCCAATCAATCAGCCCCCCTCCCCCACTGCCGATCCCTCCAGGAGCTGCACATTTACATAAACTATAGCACAAGCTCTCATTGTTTGTTCCATTACTGATGACCCGGAGCACCTCCGAGTACTGATTAAAATAAAACTAAACATCTCCATCAGCTCACAGAACGCCGCTACCAGAGGACAGCGGAGGAATACTAAAGCATTGGAGGGGGGCGACGACGCTCTCTGAAATGTGAAATATGGAGTCGAATCCTTCCATCAGCACAAACAGAGCCGGCACGGAAGCAGAAACACACTTTGATTACATCCACAGCTATTTTTTTCAGCAAAAACTAGAAAACTTTACGAAACACGTGTGGGGATCAATTCACTGTCCTCACAGCGACACGTGGAAATGACTTGATGTGACACTCGCCCCTCATTCTGCACACGGACCCCCACCTGTTCGTTCTCTTGCATATGTACCTATATTTGCCAGTTCAAACTCATGCATTTTTGTGTAATTTGTGAATACAATTTCTGACACGATCTTGAGTTTTTTTGTGGTTTGCCATTATTTGTAGAAATCTTAAAGTAAAGCTAAAAAAACTGTCTCTTACATAATGTTATTCTTCAACAAAGTGCGAGACAACATTTTTTTTTAATGAAGACAATCTTGGCATCCTCCAAATGCCATGTGAAGCAGCAGAGCGCAGTGTTTCTCATGTTGGTAGATCTTCATCGCAAAGGGAAACTGCAAGAGCAGCGTTACAGCAGAACCACGGCTCCAGTCTCAGGACCATGATTCATTAGGAGAGACCAACAGGGAGGGAACGGACCAAACCACCACCAAGGCTCTCTCCATTTCCTCTCACTGAGCCATACAGGACCACGGTGCATGCCCAGGGACAGGGGAGAACCTTCCCAGCACGCAGCCCCCCCATTATGACGAACCAGAGCTAGAGTCAATAGAGGCGCTTTACAGCGGAGGACAGCGGGGGACTCCGAGGGGAAATCGCCCCCCGATGACATAAATGCTGGAAAAACAAACACCGAGAAGGAGTGGATAAACTTAATGATTTTGCTTGGAGTCCCTCGGGAGGTGAGGGAGGTGAAAATGAGTGTGCGTGTGGGTGTGTGTGTGCGGATCATGCGTTCTCCCTCATTTGTGCATGCATGCATGGCAGAGTGTGCATTCCACACGAGTGAGGAGCGGAGCACTGCGAGGCGAGCTGACGCAAAGTGACAGAGATGGAGGGAGCGGGAGTCAAGCGCCGTTAGACCACATTACTACAATTAGTCAGCTGCCCCACCTCGCTCACACACACACACACACACACACACACACACACACACACACGATCGGGCCCTCCTACTGAACTGTGCTCACTCCCCCTGTGGTGAAGTCTGTACGAGGCTGCTGAACTAGAAACGGCTTTCGAAACAACTGACTGAATAGTCAGAATTCCCCGTCGCCAACCAGGAAGACAGATGAGGAACGTTCACTGACAGATGTTCCGTTCCCTCAGCCGAGCATCAGAGGTGTTAGCAACAGGGCAGCAACACGAGCTCTTTACCTTCCACGTGTTCCTAACATTCAGTTCTGCTGCCGTTCAAAAGGTTCAAAAACAGTTGGAATCCAACAGGAAGAGATTCATTCGAGTGGAGGAAAAAATACAACTTCATACCTGATCACTGGTCGAAAACTTGCAAAAAACTGCGTCATTATCTGAGATATATTTGCTGGATCAAGGAACGCTTGGATACATTTCAATGGCTGCGACCACCAGGAAGCACATTTACATTTAATTTACATTTAATAGAAGTTGTAACGTGTTCAGCCCAAAGGAGGAATTTCAGTGAGCCGTCTTCCCTTAAAAGGCTAACGCAGACTTGGAGCTTTACACAAAATAAGAGGGCGTGTCTTTTGGAATAACGTGAAAAAAAGTTGTGGTCGCAATATGAGAAGTGTTTTTTCTTCTCTTCACCTCACTGACAAAATGAAGATACACCAAATACTCTTCTTCAAAGAACTCACTGAGTGTTCGGTCAACTAGAAAGGACTTCTTCGGCTTATGTAACCCCCCCCCCCCCATGTGTAATCAGTCATACTGTAAACATGCTGTTCATGGCATTCTTAATAGAGCAGTTTAGCTATTTGTCATTACAAGGTCATTAGTGCTATTAATGACCCTGCAGCTGCAATCCTGTAAATCGCCTGTAATGATGTACGACTTATTTAACTCCTAGCTTCTGAGACTCTAACGAGGCAGCAACGGCTCATTCACGCAAAGATAAATCAGAAAAGTTGTGGCAGTTCTTTTTTTTTCCAGGAGTGGAGAAGATCGATGAGTCGGGCGGCGTTATCCGGGCACGCCGCGGCCTCCGTGACCTCTCCCACCTCCTGCACCTCAAGGTTCCCAAAACAAACTCAATGAGGCGGAAGTACTGAGGATGAATGCGCGGGGCGGTGGAGGATGGGCGTGGCAGAGGCAGATGGGGGGTGGGGGGTTAAAAGGAGAGGCCGAGGTTAAAGGTGAGAGCAAAACAGAGGCGTGGAGGGAGGGGAGGAGGACTGGTCCTCAGATAGTTCAGATAACAAAACCGCTTTGAAGGATCCAGTTTCGGCTCCCGACTCCTGGGGAACGTTTACAGTGACCTCTTCAAGGGATGAAGCGTGCTGCGTTTTGTTCTGTGGCAACATTTTTAGAATAACTCAAAACCTGTTGGATAGGAAGAGGCCCAAGAGGTCAAAACTGCTGATCTTCAGTTTTTTCTGAACTTGCGCTTCAGATTCCCTGATCGCAATATCACAAGTCAGGTATTTGTCAGGAATGCTGTGCGTGGGTTCAGTGATTGATGCTGAATAGACACATTACGATATGTTCATACCCATAGGAAACACCGTGGCAGAGACGCTCGTGCTCCCGACTCCCTAAATAGCTTTTCATTGGCTCACTGGTCTGACTGCCTGCTAATAAACAGACGACACTCAGAAACTGCAGGATGCTTTCGTCCTTTTCTAAAACGAGACAACTCCAGCTCGCCATACACAAGCCAGACTCGGCTGCTGTTTGAGCGCAGCTTGGCGGCGATTTTCCTGCGCACAGCTTTTGGGTTTTTCTAAGAGACGTTCTCCCGGAGAAGGCGAGCGGCAGCTGACATGTCTGGTGCACAGAAAGGATTGCAGAGACTTTGGCACAAAGAGCCACAGTGAAAGTGAGGCGTTGACGCGCTGATCCCTCCTTCTGAAAGCTCTGGCTCCCCGACATTCGCTGTAATGTCCTGTAGTGGTTTCAATCAACTGTCGGTCGTGAAAAAGGGACACTGATCCTGGAGTTGAACTGAATAAAAGGAATGAATCAGGTTTTAAAAATAGCCTGGAAATGGCTCTAACTTTGCAATAAACTGCCATGCTGGATGGTGTGAGCGCTTCCTCCCTGGAACTCTGTTTATTTCCCAAGAAAGACACAAGCTGGGGAGAAGCATGGGCCTATTCTTCGCTTGAGGGGAATATAATACAAATAATGGCAGGGAAAAAAGACACAGAGTTATAATGGAAGCCTGGCACACACATGCCTGCACGAGATTAGGTCAGAGAAAAATCATATAGTGTATACAGAGGGGGGGGCGGTCAGAGCATGTGGTCGTAATTTAAACGTGTACCGGACAATGCATACCAGCAGGGCTACGTGACGCTCGCTCTTTCCTCTCTCTGTGCATCTGCAGCTCAGTGACATCAGCGTACCGCAAAGCTTCGCTTTTTTTTTTTTAAGTCTCTTTAATGAAACATTCCATGTAGCACAGGCGTGACGTTTAGGATCCGCGATCTCATCTTTGCAACTATCATGATCGTCTTTCTTTTGGTGCATCTGCAGCATCGTAGATGCGACCCTAAGACGACTGGGTCAAAGATCTCTGAGCTGCAGCTCCAGTGTGATATTCCCATTCTGCTCCGTAGCGTTCGGTATCGAAACTGGGAATGAAGGAGAGGAGGTGAAGGTGGTTGATGGATGGATGAGGTGAAGAGCAAAGGCGACACCAGGTGGTTTGATCCAACAGATCAAGTACAAACTGCTTTGCAGGCAAGTTACTTTATGAATTCTTTCAGGGAGATTTCTGCCTCAAAGGCTGCTCAAACACATTATCTCATGGTTAGAATATCCTGATATAATGTGTAGGTGATTTCAGGACATCAGGGACATGAAGAATGTTTTAACGATGGAAATTGAATCACCTTCTCCCTCTTCTACGTCACACATTCCCTTCAGGTGTCACTAATTTCCGTTAGCCTCCTTTTTCCACACCAACCTCCTGCACCTCCTCCTCCTCTGCATCCACCAGCCTCCTCGCCGGCCTTCCTCTCCACTCTGGCCCTGCTGCTCCGTCCTTCCATCCTTCTCCCTGCATAGCCATCAACGTCCCTCCATGCATGACCAAACCACACCTCATTTACAGGAAATATGTCGCCTCAAAATGTCAAACTAGCCAAGTTTGAACCATTTTATCCATCCTCCCTTGTTCTACACAGTAATGTTGTACCGAGGGTCCTGTAATCTCACCACAGTTCCGACACAAGCAGCACGTAGTTTGTGGTTAGTCACCGCTCAGCACCGACCACATCAGGCCACCAGCCACATACTTAGCTAACGGATCTTTGCTAACGACATGGCCAGAGGAGATCACCGAGGTAAAAAGGTCACGGGGAACCGTAAATGAGGCTGGAGCCAACAGACGTGCAGCGAGAAGAAAATCGATGACTAATTGAGACGTGCGAGGAGAGCGAGAGGTAGAAATGTGGTGGAAAGAGGTCAGGGTGGCATGCAGAGCGTGCGTGCAGGAGGGGGGGTGGGGGGTGGGGCTGGAGGAAATCTAGAGAAAGAATTGCATCTTGAGAGGTGTAGACGGGATGTTTCAATAGAAAAAGCCCGATACGAGTGGCTTCTTGTGTCCCGGCGTCGACGAAGGAAGAAAAAAGGCTTTCAGACGTGAATCAAATCAAGTCTCTCTCTAGGAGTCGCCCTTCCACCCTCTCATAGCCCCTCTGACGTTAGAAGTACCTGAGAAGTCTGGATTGCTCAGAAAGGCCAGAACAACAATCAACATCAACTGCCCTCCAAACGCTTTTTCTCTTCAGCTTTCAGAGTTTGACCCCGAACATTTCAAGCTGACCTCTGAAACTCACCCACAATCCTCCCATCAAACCTAGAATTATGTCAGCACATAATAAAGGAAAGACATTTAACTGATAAATCTTCAACTCATCCTCGTCCTCTGAAGGCTTTAATCTGTCCAGTGTGTCCTGGGTCCACTGCAGGGTCCTCTTCCAGTCAGGTGGACCAGCAGAATGGTTAATGCTGTGTTATATCACCACTCCTTTAAACAACACTAGTGTAACTAAGACATTTTGTTGAAGCTTTATGAGCTCGGCAAACAACACAGTCACACTTCAGCTTGCTGAAAAGTTGTCTCATGACTGAAAACTCGAAGAAAAAGCGGAGCGACTGGAATCCTTTGGCTATTTAATTAGTATTCGCAACATGCTATCAGTGTTCTTACACCCTGTCATTTAGGATACTCAGAGGACTCGAGCAAAGTGATCACTGGCATCATTTGCAATTAGGAAAACAATAATGACGGAGACGGCTAGAACGCTCTCCATTACGGGTCGGCGCTGTAGAAAATAAAAAAAAATAAAAACAGCCTGTCTCCTGATAACCTCCATTGGATGGGACACTTTAATCAAAGGGACCAAATGTCTGTGTTCCAATCTCATTATGCACCAGAGCCGAGGAGAACACGCTATTGAATTAGCTTCAAAGTCAGCCGGGGGGGGGGGGCGCGAGACCCTCGCGCAACATTGTGTCTGCGTCCGCAGCGTTGCACCGCCGTGACTCCTGCTTGTTAGTGAGTAATATTTGGCCTGAAAAAAAAAAAAAAACGCAGGGAGAGCGAGCTGCATCTGGGAAATCTTAGTGGAGTTGCATTTTCTTTCAGGGTCACTGACTCTTTCTCTGGCAGCAGAGCCTTTCCTCACTGAGCTTGTATCCATAGCAGAGTGCACAAATTCTTCAGACGTTTCATGTGCCCTTATCTGGGAGAACCCCCCCACACACACACACCCACCCACACACACCCCCCCTCCCTTGCAGTCTAACCTGGTTCTGAGTTCGTGCAAATATGAAAACTTGGACCTCTTCAGGAGCAGAATCAGTTCATAAAAACGTGCACGGTGATTGCCCACATCTATGCGCTGGCGTTGCCATAAAAAAAAAAAAAAAAACACCTCCTGGCGTCTGCAACACTCGGCAGCCGTAAACACGAGCCGACGGAGGAGGACTGACGCAGGATGAGAATCGCGACGAGGAGCCGAACAAAGAAATGTTGCAGCCAAAGTTGGAGCAGCCGGGGCAGTAAATAAATTTAGCCCGGGTTCCTGTCCGGCCAGCCAGCAGGCTGAACTGCAAACGGAGACAGATCGGTGAACGGAAAAGGTTGGATCGCAAGGGGGGGGGGGGGGCAGTAACTCACAGGCTTCGACAACATTTGTCACTCTGATGTCTCATTTTGAAGGGGAGCGACATTTCAGAAGAACAAATGCCTCTTTGGATGCCATAAAGAACAAATGTCGCCACATTAGAAAGATAATATACTGATAAAGAGCTGTTGTTTATGCTGCTGTGAGCCACACGCGTCTTGCCGCAGAGTAATGACATCGCTGTACAAACAACACCATGATGGAGGACTTGTTTATTGTCACTGCTTTGTTGGTTACTGCACTTTTTCACTAATGTGAGGCTGACTTTGAGAAGCAGGCGTATGTAACCGCAGTTTGTGTGTTTGTGGGAGCAGCGGGGGGGGGGGGGATTCCCTGGATATACTGACAGGTGGGCCACCAACTGGTTGAGTGGTTACAATATCAACTCACACCAGAAGGTCCCATGTTCGAGTCCAGCTTCGAGGCTCTGAAGCACTGATCCTCCGTGTTAACTCTTTGATGGGTGTCCAGGATTCTCCCAACGTCGGAAGGAATCAGCACATCTCCTCCGAAACCCCGAGTTAGGGGGGGTGCAAGACGACCAGCCAATGGTGGGCTCTCCTGGCTCCTCGAGGGTCACAGTCCTTCATGCTCTCAATGTGTTCCTGCTCCAACACACCTGAATCTAATGAACGTGTCATAATGAAGCTATGCAAGAAGCCCCATAATCTCACACTCATTAGATTCATCTTCGATGAACTTTGGACTTTAATTATTTCGCTCATTACACCAGTGTCTCAATGCATTTCACAGCTGCCATGCGGAGAGCTTTATGGGGGCAACCGAGGGCTCAGTGTCTCGGCCAAGGACACATGGAGGAGCCCAGCACCTGTTCCACCAACACACGTCAATATGAGCAAACCAGCTAAAGCACCACAGAACCGTGGCGTCCCTCCACATCCAGGTGTGCCAACGTCTGTGATCGATGGAGGAATAAAGGCAACATCACATGAGGAGATGCTGGAATCAAACAAAGACATAATGCATGCGTCCAACGCAGAGGTCGTGCTGCACTTGCCTCTCGTCTGTCATGCTGACAGTCACCGCAAATGATCCACCCTCCGTAATCTGATGTGTCAAAATGACAGACGGCCTTCGAATCCCCCCCCCCCCCCCCACCCCCACCCCGCCATCACTGGTGGAAAGATCTGGTCAGTGATGAAGAACATCAGTGATGTGACCTCTGATCTCATGTCTCAACCCTCAAAATGGTTAATTAAGGACTCTTTTGACCAGAATCTGAACTTTGCTGGATGTAAATTGATGGAAAATACACGTCTTGATTGGTAGACTTGCAGAAAGCTGACCAATCACAGGGCGTTGGGGGGGAGGGCAACACCAGAGCCAGTGGCAGCAGCACAGCTCGGCCTGGGCCTGTATGGCTGCTCCGTGGCCCCGGGCATGCTGATGCAGGAGTATTACTTTAAGTGAACGCCTCCTTATTACATGTGAAGTTTTATTTTTCTTGTGCCCCAGAACACAAAAAGGTCTCCTGACAATATATGGTGGCCACCAATATGAGCAGTGCTCCCGCATTTCTGTACTTCAGCTCTCTCTGAAAGGACCTGCAGTAATTCTGTGTAAAGATTCCAGATATAGACGAGGCGCTCGCGTTGCCAGGGCAATGCGAGGAGATAAGATCCAATAAACAAGTGGCGACACTCACTGTCCCCTTAATGATGAGAAGCCGCTTCCCCCGTGCTGCAATCGCTGGGAAATCTCCATGCAGCGAGGGTAGTTCTGCGGGACAGCCCGTCAGATAACAGTCACGTGGTCAGGAACGAGAAGTACATGTAAACAAAAAGAAGAGTAAGGCGAGATGCTCCCAGGAAGGGCAGGGAAGGAGGAGAATGTTGAGCTCGTTCGCTCGGGGAGAAAAAAGAAAAAAGGAACCCAAGCTGGCGGCGGCAGCGATTCAGAACGAGGATCTTCTGCTCACCGGCCGGAACAAGTCGATACGAGCTTGTAAACACCCGGACGTGACATGACAGGATGCGTCTCCCTGTGTGAAAGAACCTGCTGCTGACCACAGCTCCCCCCCCTCCCCTCCTCCCCCCTCCCCTCTACTGGCCTCTGTGTAAATCCTCTGCATACCACAGAGCAGAACAGCTCAGCCCGCTCCGAGCCAGATGACTGGAGCCGGACCATCTCTGCCCTGCAGACAGTCAGACGCGGCCCGTGCCCCCCCCGCCCCCCACCCCATCTAATGAGGCTCTTTAATTAGTCGTTAAACGCACTGGGACCGGCCTGTGCCTTTATGCCCCCCACTCATCCTGATCAATAGCGTGACATTTCTGCTGGGCTCTCTTTTAATTACATTTCAGAGGGAGGGAAGGTTCCCTCTCTGCTGCCGCAACAACTTAGCTGCAGTGTAAATAGCACAAATAAGCCACAGCAACAGGGAAAAAAAACAAAACAAAACTTCGATTTTGTACAGCAGCTTCTCGTTACTGAACACGGAAATGATGCAAAGAGACAAAATCTTCTCAGACTGTGTCCTTTCACCAGCACTTTAATTCCTCATTATGGAAATGACACAAATTCAACTATGAATGAATCATCGAAAAGTCCAAGCAGAAATGAAGACAGACTGATCAGACAACGGTGTGTGTGCAGTTGTATGTGTTCTTGCATAGAGCAGAAAAAGGACTGGGAACACAGGTGTATGAAGAGGATCTTTCTCAGCAATTTCATGATGCATGTCTGTGTGTGTATGTGAAGCCTCGGATTAGAATCACGGTGCCTTTGATTTTCACATTTAGATGCAGTTCAATCAAAAGTGGACACCAAGCCACTCAGGTGTGAACACAAGCATTGTTTTATAATGGTCGTCAATCACTCCTTGTACCACTCACTTCCAGGAACCACGGCGCTCCCTCACCTCTCTGAACACCCATCAGAACCTCTGCCATGTCTTTATGTTGGGGGGGCATCTCAGAGAGCAGGACCTCCATGCCAAAGGCCCGATATACTGACACACAGAGCACAGTCAAAGAAGTAACAAGTCACAGTCATTCTTTGGTCAGATACATGTTGATATGGCGGTGTCACTAACACCAACACGTCTTGTCATCCAAAGCTGAGCTCCTTAAAGTGGCCCTATTATGCTATTTAGACTTTTTTAAGGTATTAACAGTGTAATAGTGTTG
This sequence comes from Malacoctenus triangulatus, assembly GCA_032274725.1. Lineage (NCBI taxonomy): Eukaryota > Metazoa > Chordata > Actinopteri > Blenniiformes > Labrisomidae > Malacoctenus > Malacoctenus triangulatus. Next base: position 2,243,510 of record JAUESE010000080.1, read on the forward strand.
AAAGCTCATTCATACAAGTGAACAGCGCCCCTTTTTTTCAAATAAACTCAAGTTTGAGATATTTAGCGAGTCTCTCCAAGCCGTTGCTGTGGTCGTAAAAACGTTAGGTTTCAGAGAGTTTTTTTCACATCGGTTTATTCGTGGCGTCACGAATGCAGAGCTCAGTGATTGGTTAACTTCTCTACACGCTACACTTCATAAACGGCTACATACAGCTGGTAATTAGCCAAGCTATACGATAGCTGTGGAGTGGGGAGGGGATGCTAACAGACGTAGCCATCAGGTTAGTGAATCCTCTAGAGACTGACTTCAAGGGGGCGGGACTTCAATCACTTCCTCACTCGAACATTAAAAACAAACTCAGATTTTCAAGGTCCGAGTTCATCACACTCACGCGCCACCACATGTCCAGTCGCACTCAAACATCACCGTGTGGCACTAAAATCAAGCTGATCCTAACTCAGCCTTTTACCCGACACAATCGGCCTCCATCATGATCTCATCACATTAGGTCAGCGTGCTTGTGAGGCTCTGCGGTCCTCGGTCACCATCAGCAGACAAAAGAAAAGAAAGAGAAGAGATCAATAATTGTATTGCTTTACAAATCAACCCAGCCGAGAGTTTCTTACTCTTTGCTAACCTGCTGCTGACCTCAGCCTGGCTGGATGCTCAGAGCGGCTGCCAGCGCTGCAGCTGGGAGAAGAAAGGCCGAAGACAGTCGTCATGAAGAATGACTGGAAACAGGGCAAAGTGAGGAGAGAGCTCGATGGACTCCCATAAAGAAAAATATATGTATGGATGTTATGTGCAGACATGGGAGTGTTTTCACGGCCGTGTTCACCGCGGTTGAGGCGTCGGCTGCAGAGACGCGGAGTAGAACTGACAGAAACATCATGCCGACACGTCCCGCTGCCTCGCTCCCATCAGACCTCACATTCAGTTTTCCACTCCCATCGCCTCCGCTGCTCCACTGATTCCAGGAAGACTCAGGCAGCATATGGCCGCATGCTGCCGCTGCTGCTACCGCTGGGAAAAAAAAAAACAGCTGGCCACCCTTCGCACTCCCACCGCCCCCCCCCCCCACTCCTCCCCTCCACACACTGACAGAAGACTTCCTACATGCAGTAATAAGCCCTTTGATTATGTTGGAGAGGTTGGGATGATTCATAGAGAGAAGCAGGAGGATGAAGAGGGGGAAGACTGGGAGCTGCTGCAGACTAACTGTAGTTAGGAAGGGTTGCAGAGGGTTTTTTTTTTTTGATTGTCCGTTTGTTATCTGGCCTGAACGAGGACTTATGGGACATCACTTGAATCTATAGGACAGAAAAGCTGCCTGGTACAATCCCATCTCATTCCAAATGTGACAATCAGGCTGGGATGGCCTCCCAACGTAAACAATCCATGTGACAGTAATGTGCAGTGCATCAGCTTAAATTGGACCACACCAATCTTACTCCAGTCATTTATGGCTCTTTACATTCTGATTCCCACGACGACCCGGGCTTTAAGAAGGAGGGGGAGGCACTGCCACGCTCACTGCCTTGTTTTTTTTCCCTTCTTTCTTGCTGTTAAACAATAAAATTATCATGGAAAGAAGCAACGGGCAACATCCTCTTCATAAAAGAGGACAGCAGGTTTTACAAGGAAATGTGGTCTGAGTTTACTAGCAGGAGAAAAGGAGAAAAATACCGCTGCTGTGACACAGAGGCGACCAGTTTCCATCTCTGGGCTTCTCTAGAAGCTGCCAGAGTTACAAGGTCGATTTCCATACAGTGTATAGACACACACACACACACACACACACACACACACAGACACACACACACACAGACACACACACACACACAGACACACACACACACACACACACACACACACACACACACACACACAC
>JAUESE010000080.1:2430061-2442172 GCA_032274725.1 Malacoctenus triangulatus
CCCCCCCGTAACCCCCCCCCCCCCCCCCCCCCCCCATCCCCCCTTCACTTCCTCAAGCAGCAGCGCTCCCACACCATCCAACGGTATCAGTGGCGCTCAGCTATTCCACTGAAGCCGCTGGGTGCGAAGCGGTGCTGTGTTTAGCGAGGGGAGATTGTGTATTTTGAGAGTGTATTGGGAGTACAGCGGGTCAATTAATATTTGATGACGGTGCCACCTCTCCTCAGCGCCCAGGCCCAAGCAGATGATCTCCTGACCTTCAGACACTCAGGGCCAGATGAATTATTGAGAGCACAGCTGTCAGTCAGGAGGCGCTCCAGGCCGGGGGCCAGCTCCAGGTGGAATAGAGAGCCGGGGGGAGGGAGGGGGTGGGGTGGGGGGGGGCTACTATCTCTGGTCACATCTCGCTCAGATGTCAATCGGCCGGACCGCCACCTGCTGATTGGACACTTCGGCCAAGAGTTTCTGTGCAGCTCAGCAGAATTATCTTCGAGATAAATTCAGAAAATTAGCAATGAGGCACATTCATGGGGGGGTCAGACATGAATGGATGGATAAAAGTGGAATCAGTGTGTTCTTTTTTTCTCCAGATGCATGCGACCCAACGCTGGGAATTCCCGGAGGTCTTTTATCCTCCGGTCACTAACAAGGTGTCTTGCATCGTGTTTAAGTCGGCCAGATGTTTCGTTTGTCCGCTGCGAGACTTCTGCTTCGGATTATCGTCCCGCTCCGATCCCTGATGGGGATTGTTTGATTGGATGAGATAAAAGATGGCCTCTCTGCAGAGTTCCTGCGGTGTGGATTCCTGAGTCAGACGGCAGACTATTGAACTGATTGTGACCCGCTAAGCTTTGTTTGGGTGGAGCCTTCCAGTTTCGCCACTCAGCTGTTAGAAGCTGCTGTGTTTGCGCGGGCTGATCAATGACTGTGTGTCCTGCCAAATAGGACTTTTTTTTTTCGCTGAGAATGGGATTCAGTCCCCTGCTTTGATCTTCAAACACTTGTGTGTCAGTGCGAGCCGCGAGTGAGGGACCGTCAGCGTTTCCTGCAGGCCTGTGGTCCTGGAGGCAGCCACAGCCCCGAGTAACCTTCTCGCATGAAGGTGCCGCACATGATACTTCCTCAGGCCTTGGCCAAACATCACCCGATCCCTCATCCAACGCTCCTGCCTGATCCCTTCCATCCCCTGTATTCCCTTTCTGCAGTCCCACAGCTACCTTACCACCAGCCCTGCCCTTCTCCCCCTGCGCTGGACATTTCGCCGCCAGCCCACCCTAATCTCTGCTCCATGACACCCAGCCCCGGCAACAGCTGGGCTCAACTTGCAGCTGATCGGCACTTCTGCTTTGTTTAGCCTGTGGCTGGATGCTGTAGCCGGGTGACGCGGGAGCCCGGCCAGCTTTTTGTGACCTCGGGAAAATTGTGCCTCAGACTGAGATGTGACACAAGGCTTAAATAGAAAGAGTAATCCATTTTTATTGTGCACCTAAAGGTCCCATATTTGACAGTTTTCCAGTGTTGTGCTTGCAGTCTTTGGTATCAATATTCAACTCCACCCAGGTTGGGGTCATGGGGTGGCTGGAGCTGAGCTGAGCTGACAGGCCGGGCACACGGTGGACAGGTCTCCAGGTTGTCACCGTGCAAACAGACGGAGTCACACGTACGCAGTCTCTCAGACTCGCAAATTACATTGACAAACATGCATCTGACTTCAAATGTATGCTGTTGGAATGTGGTAGCAAGCTCCTGTTTGCAGGGGAGAAACATACAATATATCTGCACATAGTGAGACCCCAAAGCCACAGACTGAACCGGGGATCATGTTGCTGTAGGTGAGATTGCAAATCTTGCACCAGCCCTCTTTGATACCCCGAGAGATACTTTTAGAAATACCACAAATAAATATCTTCAGGTTATTGTCAAATGTGTTGAGCTTTAATTTTGTAGCTGTCACTTTAAGATGTGATGTGATTGTTGGTCCCTTCTGATTGGCCAGCTTACCACACTTAACACTCCTGTGATTTGCGAGCTGAGTGACTGATCTCAGTAGGGGGCATTTCGGCCACTTGTACCCGAGACCTCCTTCTGTCGGTCGCGGCCCAAAAGTTGTGCACTTTCCTCAGTTTGTCCTTGACACTACGCATTTTTTGGAATTCAGCTCAGCAACAACTTCCATAGCAACAGGGTGAACCATCAAATACTTTGCCCCTGGATTTTTCTTCTTGGGAATAATAATGAGATAAACTCATGACAAACATCATATCCAGTGCTTTACAACATCGAATCTAAAGTATTGAAGAGTTGGATTACACACAGCGAGTCACACTGCCCCCCTACAATTTCCAGTGGTGCTGCAATGTCCCAGTGAAGACCAATGACTGTGTTTATCCTAATTCATTTCAAATGCTAAAAGTGTCCACTTGTCACATTATGCTGAGTGTCCAGACAGATAGTTTCTGTCCACTTTGTTGTGCATTGAAATTTTCACCGTTATTGGTAAAACTATCAGACTCATTGGAAACCAAACTTGGGATTAGAGCCAACAGGAACAAGGGGGGAAAATTACTTCACCATCAAGAAAATGACTCGATCGATCCTTCCTGAGTGCTCACTGTGCGCTTGAACAGAACCTCGCGCGTTTTCAGACCCTGTCCACGCAGCCATGAAATGTCTTCATGGGACGTCTCTACACGGGAGTTTCATCCATTCATCCTGTCTTCCCGGCCAAATCCTATGTCCTTCCGACTGCGGGTTTTTCCACGGCGATAAGTGCGACGCTTTATTTTCTTCATGGGGTAAATGCGAAGGCGGGTCCACCTAATCAGATCTCGCAGGGGCCTGATTGGTTTAACAGCGCGCGTGAGTGACAGGTGACATTGTCGTCCCTGGAAGGCTCAGGTTTGGACAGCGACCGCTGTCGGGATCACGAGGGATGTTGTTCTGCTTTAATCTGACAGGCAGCATTAGGAGTGGAGTGCTTCTTATGGACGGGACTTCAAAAGAAGCAGATCGACGTGGCGATCAGAAAATAATGGACGTCAATGGTGGAATTTGACTCATCGCTTGGTATTCCTGCAATGCGAAGGTTGAGGAAAGGGTATTATGTTAAGGTTTTGAATGTCCTTGGGCACTGCAAACAAAAAAAAGCACTTTAATTTGCCTTTGACTGCTCAAATGCTCTTGAAACCCACGCGCGCATACGTACGCATGTGCACGCGCGCAAATACTTGTTTGCAGCAGGGTGCTCTGTTGTTGCTGTGGGAGCTACCGAAGCCAGCATCAGAGTTATTATGCCCAGCAGACGCCGGTCCTGTGTTTGTTTCAAACACAGCAGCCCGAGCGTCGTCTGTGCTATCTCAGCTATGGGCGCCGGGGGAGGCATTCTGCTCGGGGCTTGGATTCTTATAGGGTTCCTAAGTGAAAACACAGGCCTCGTCAGGATCGCTCCGCCCCTCTCTACGGCGATGGCTTTTCCAGTGACTGGACACTTCCATGCAGTGGAGCTCTTTCATGTCAGCACTTTTTTCTTTTGGACAATGCCTCCACAAAAAAAAAAAAAAAAAAATAGCTCAAGTTCAACTATCTGTCTGCTTCCTAGATCTCTTGTATCTGGCAGGGAGGCTCCACACGTATTTCATGTAGCCTGCTATCGCCCCAGTGTAATGTTTCAGCAGTTTGCGCGCCTCGTGTTCCAGTGCGGCGCTCTGCTTTACGTACGCGATCAGCAAAAAGTAATCAGGCTTATCGTTTTACCCCCATCAACACTTGGCCTGTGAAATACTATCAAGTAAGAACGCGGGTGCTGAACATGACGGATGGCCGAAATCCGACGTGTGTCCGGTTTCCTAACTTGTGAGGAAGACGTATCGCCAGTATCACTCTCCCTCGCAGATGATCGCCCCGACTCCATTTCTGGCGTCGTGTTCAATTTTCTATTTCTTATCTTCCCATTGCCTCTTTATCACGCACGCCTATCCATCACTTCCCCTCCTTGCTCGTCTTTCCCCCGTTTCTCACCGCCTCGCGTCGCTTTGCTGTTGCTCCCCCGCTCTCCCCTCCTCGCCATCAGTCTCTCTGCGTCCTCTCACGGGTGTTGAGTGGTTTGTCAACATGTCATGATCAAACGCTGCGTGTCGGAGGGTGCGTCTCCCCGCTGCACCTGCAGAGTCCGAGCCGAAGGAGAGCGAGTTTTTTTTTTTACAAGGTAAAAACTGGACACCACTCCTTAACGCGGGGCCTGGTTGGTGCAACTTAAGGGGGGAGGTGACAAAGTGCTTTTTGAATGAAGGACTCCCATTTATGAACACGTAAAGTGTTGGCTCACTTTTAACTCTAGTCAGACGACCAGGGAGCGCAACCTTTTCTTCGAAGACATAACAGAGGACTCTATGGGAATCATCCTTAAGGCTAAAGACTGATCCGACCCTATAAGGCATGAATGACAGGAATCCCCCCCCCAGCTTTGACCTGCACTCTGTTCTTTTCATCAGCCAATCGACAATCTCTAACTCCTGATAAATCAGCGACTCCTCGGTCCCGAAGCCCCCCCTCCTAAGGTTTAATTGCTATCTGCATAGTCATGAGAATACCAGAGGATTAGGGTGGACAAATCCAAGGAACATACTTCGTCTTGTGTTTCCTCGGGAGAACCTACGAAAGAAAACAGAGTCGGGGAGTGAGTGAGAAGGAGTGTAGCGGCTGTGAGGTGAACTTTTCCCCAGTTCCACCTGGCCGTAGCGGAGGGCTTTTCGGCCGCGGTGCCCCCCCCCGGGACGTGGTGCTCGGCGGAGCGGGGCCGTGCGTACGGGCTGTGATCCTGTTTATATGTGTGTCTGGAGAGACAGCTGTCCAGCTCATCTTCCCCTGTTGCGGCCTGCCTCATTTATAATTAACCCAGATGACCAGGTGGCTATGTCCCCCTGTCCCTGCCAAGGCATGCTTCGTCCTGACCTCTGAACTTCTCGCCGGCATTCCTCGGCTCAAGTTCGTCACTGGTGTTCTGCACGCAGCGGTGCTCTGCGGAAACAGTGAAAATTACATAAGATCAACCAAAGTCCTTGGACTGGTTTGAGTGAAGCATATGAAAGCCAATGAAATAGTTTGGGTTCTTTGTGAAACTGACGCAGCCTGACCGTCAAAAGGAGAAAAGAATGTGTGACTGTCTGGTCTGAGCCAAACACCCCCCCGCCCCCCCAAATGTTTTTGGGCTCGCTGAAGGCAAACTTTAAACCAACGATGCCACCTGCTATTCTCATTGCTGTTGTTCTGTTTAATAGCTACATCAGCCTGAAGTTGTTGTAGCACTCTGGAACCGACACAAACTGTATTTTTACAGGCACTTTTACATCAATTTTATTGATCCTCTGATAGATCAGATTGTCTCAGCTAAAGATATCATCCAGTTCAGTCAGGAGGATCATTTCCATAATGCTTTGTGCTGGTACTAAGACATTGGCGACATACGCAGTTGATCCAAAACCAGCCATTGGCCACATTTTTGTAAAACAATGGATTCAATAGATTGATCATCTCGATTGATGTGTTTTCGTTCCCAAAAATGCATTTTACTCATATGAAACATGATGTTTAGAATCTTCTCGCACCATAGAAAGTGGTCATGTCTCCTGATTCTGCCATCATTTGCTTTGTCACTCCCAGTTTTTTTCTCCAAACACTGTGTGTGAAGTGGGATGTAGCATCACTATGTAGCATATATTGATGCTGAGGTTTATCGAAACATTGCACCAACATGCAGAAAAGCTGAAGCAGTGGGGAACAAGTCTTTTAATTGGACTTTAAGTGGATAATTGACAGGGTGAGACCACCACCTCTGATCCGATCATCGTTTCAGTTAGAAAGGGCTGAAATTATCTGATTGAAATCTTGACAAGACATGATTTTTTTATGTTATTGACTTCCAGCTGTCATAACTGTGGTCTAACTGCAGTTGTAAGTTGGCAGAGGCACCGTGACCTGCCGGTTTGCAGTCTCACCTTTGGACTTCCAGGGGGTCCGAATGCTTCTCTGTAGACCCCCAAAACGCAGCACTCCACCACTCACCACCGTATAATCACAATAAGGACTCTGGGGACTTTTTAAAAAATGTCTTCAGATCTTTTAACTGAATTGGTGACACATCATCTGCACAAAGCCCCCCGAGTCCACAGCCGCGTCCTCACAGCCTGTGGAGCTGCCTGTCAGTGTTCAGTCCAGAACAGGTTGAGGCTCACACATTCTCCGTGCCCTTCTTTCGTCGCCCTCATAATGGTGCGAGGGGGTGGGGGGGGGGCTGAGGCCAGGACAGAGACCCAAGGTTAGCGAACAAGGCGTATCCAGTTTCTGTTGTGTAACAGCAATACCTCCAGGTTTCCTGTGCACATGTTCTGTGTAATGCTCATGTCCCTGCGATTGGGTGGGCCATTAGAGGACATGGGGCAAGTGAAACTCTACCTGATTCATACTTCCTCCTGCTGCTGCCGCTACAAGCTGGAGACTTCAAAGTTGTCCTACAAGCGTGCATGGACGACGAGTTGACTGCTGTCCAAACACTGGCTCTTTTGTTTGCTGCTCAGGACGCTTCTCAGTTTGTCTGACATTATTGCACTCTGAACTTTATATTGAGGTCATTTATTCAGCATCCAGCTTGATAAAAAAAATCACAGGCATGATGCAGCAGAATGTGACCCTGCATCCTGACACCTCTCTCTCTCTCTCTCTCTCTCTAATCTCCTGATACCCACTTTACCCTTCTCGCTGCCCCACCCTGACCCCACCCCCGCCTGCCTGCATTTGCTTTGGCACTTTGCAGGACATCCGTCACAGCACCTGCTGCTGGGGGCCTGCAGCTCGCCTTCACCCACGCACCCACAGGCGTGTTAAAGGGTGAGCCACGTGTCCCCCCAGCACCCTCTAAATGGGTGACAATACCACTGTCCTCGCCCATCCAGGATTAAGCTCTGGTACAGTCCAGTGGCTGCTTGACGGGGTGGAGGGGATGGCCGGGGAAGGGATTAAAGGGTTGGAACAGGTGTGTGTTCTATCTTTTTAGACCCCCCCCCAGGTGTGTGTATCTATGAATGTAACTCAAGGGTGCCTTCTAAAGGAGGGACTTTCTTCAAGGCTGATTTATATTTGACCACTAGCCTCACAGTAAGTAAGTACAAACCATATCTGGATTCTTGCACACTGTGCTCTGAAGTTGGATTAACTTTTTCAGGATTTCTCCTGGTCATCTCGCGTCATCCACCATCTATAGTTAAGAACAGTAATGATCTGAAGCTTGTTCTCAAATTGGTAACTCAACCCGGTTTGCTCCGGGAGTGTCTCCATGAAAAGAGGGTGTTTGCTGTTCACGGCCAGTCAGAGACATGGAGAAAACAGGTGGCTCCAGTAGAATCGTACAGAAGCTTCCCATAAAGCACATGTCAGTCTGCAAAGATTCCTGAACATAACCTGCTCCAGAGCAGATCAGGGATTCTGTAGAAAGAACTGCAGTAAAATTCCTTCAAAAAAGTTCCAGCATTACAGAACAGGCCAAAGATCGAGATTCATGGTTGAATGAATCTTTTAAAATTTCAACATTATCATAAACACTGAAGGATGTTGATGTTTCATTATGTTTCTTCCCTCTGATTCGTTCCAAGTGTTAATATTTCTGATGCAGTGTCCCGTCTTTCTGAGCCATTTCCTGCCTTGTGTCTTTAAAGGGGCCTTGACGTGAAGGGTGGTCTTCCTTTTGACCGGCTTCGGTGGACAAGGCCTTGAGGGGCCTCCGCTGCTTTGTCCCTTCGCAAAAAGGTAACCTCAAACAAGGGTTGAACTCAGCACACAGACCAGTCAAAGTGACTGGCACCTCTTGACACCTGCATCAAGGCGTCTTTGTCTGGACGCCCATATGTGCAGCGCAGGAAAGTGGCTCGGCATTGGCCACAACTAGGCCAGACTGAAAGGGAGAGAATCTGCCTTTGTCCTCGGGGGTCTGTAATGGACTGATAACATCGTGCTGACCTCCCTCCTTCCCCACCTGCTTCTTTTTCCTCCCTTTAGTCCGCTGGCTGTTAAAGGCACCATTTAGGGCCCCTGATACCCTCAACTTTGGGTGATCAGCAATTGAGGGCCAGGTAGAGGTTTCGATTGTGTGTTGCGATAGATGAGGCAAGGTAATGGACGCAAAACACAGTCGACCGCTTGTTCGGCGTGAGCGTCGTCTTTATCTGGTACCACGCATACTGTAAGGTTATATGGTCCTCATTCACTCTCACTGATAGCACCTCACAGAAAAAAGCTTTAAGGGGACACAGGCGACATGACACTGTGGAACTGATATCCTCCAGCCGAGGCCGGGACATTTTTCAGGTTGTCGTTTCATATTCGGGCTGATGACTTCGCAAATCCCCCATTGGACCACCTCCTCCCTCGCCGGAGGAGAGGAATGATGGAGGCCCGCCTCGCCTCCCTTTGGACCTCCAGCAAAGGCTGATTTTGTCCTCCCACCGGTCAGACAGCCGAACATCGTATCGAAATTCTTTCACAGTGTGAGAAGACCTTTGGTGAAGCAACTCTGACTGAAAGAGACCATTTTTTTTCCTTCCCCTTGCTGAGCCATCTGACAATCCAATCCACCAGACCTGCAGTAACTTAATATCCTCTTTTCTGATAGAGTCCCTCCAACGCTCTCTTCGCCTCACTTGCTTTCCTCCCCGGCTCCTTTTCTTTTCTGTCCTTTCTTTTTTCTCTCCGCCCTTCTTGTTGTTGTGGCAGGGATCTGCAGAGAGCGGCGAAGGTTGGCAGGGCAGGTGTCTGATTTTCATTAGAATTGCAAATAGCAGTGAGTGGATGCCCGATCAGATAAGAGGGAGAGGCGAGAACAATGGGGGAGAGAAGAGGAGAGGACGGTGTTTGGGTCTGACTGTGCTGCCTTTGATCTCTGCGGGGACGAAAAAGGGCTTATCTAGCCCCCTCACTGCACCCGGGGGACAGGACCCCTTACCTCACTCATCCTCCCTCCTTCCTTCCACCCGACCCCCCAAAGCCCCCGTGGACCACAGCAAAGGAAAAGAAATGGTTGATGACCGAGCGAAAATGGTTGGAAATGGTGTTTTCTGAGGACTTATCACACAGTGGAGAAACTGTTAGTTTCCTGTCCAAAAGACATGCACATGAGGTCAATTGGTGACAAGAAACTGTCCATAGGGTTAAATGTATGTGTGTGCACTCGACCCAATGTGAGCTACGATCGGCTCCAGTGAACCCTCAGGTGGAAAAAAATTGGCGTAGAAAGAGAATAATTACATCCTAGCAATTACACCGTGCTAAGTGCCAGTGGCTGCCCGGCAGTGTCTGAGCAATGCTAATTCTCCTATCGTATCCCATCTCCATCTCACTAATATTTCACACCTCGTCGTGCTCGTTCCAGCCTTCCTCCATCTACCATGGATCATTCCGGAGACATAATTAACTGATAACATCATCGTTCGCTATACCAGCTATTAGCAATTTAGCAAAATGGAGAGCACGGCCTTATCGGATATGAGCCACTTGATCAGTAACGCACACTTGTGTGTCCACACACACACACATACACACACAGACTGGCTCTACACGCACAGACTGAGACCAGCTGTGCTCTGAGGCTGTCAAACCCAACAGCTGGATTTTACAATTCTCCGCTCTCAGTGAAATATCACACAAGCATTTCTGGCAGCGAAACCCAAATTAACAGAAGGGATTTGCTGTCTGAACAGCAGGTTGTGCGGTGGAAAAGCTCAGGGAGGATTCGTGTTTTCAGAGAGCTGCAGCCGCAATGCCGGTCCGTTTTTTTTTGTTTCGGCCAAGTCGCTGTTTTGGTGTGCAGTCATCTCTTTTTTCGTGGACACACCTTGTCGTCCTCCTGCGGTGGTTGGCGAGCGGCGCTGCTCCCGAGGTGAAGTGTTGAAAATCATCAATTCCACCGGGCTTGCAGCGACAAGGTTGGCTGGCTGCTGTGCTCCCAACGTGCACCTGGGTGTGTTTGTGAAAGGACAGGACAGGCCGGAACGAAGGAGCAGCTATGTCAATAGCGCCAAAATGGGAAAAACAAACATTTGGAGGTGAAGTGTTGTTTCAGTTATTTTCTCCCCCCCCTCCTGAACAGCACTCCCTCTGTAAACCCCCCCCCCCACAGCATGCACCCCACACCGCAAGACAAATCCATTCCCCTGCAAATGTTTCCGTCACGTTTCCCATAAAAGATGGAAAACTCGCACTTGCTTTTGATCAACAGCAGTTGTTGTGACAGATAGCGATGGAAAAGTTGGCGAGCAACGCGGCTCTTTTTTTTTTTTTTTTTCTTTCCCCCCCCTCACATGCAGAGTCCTCTCATGAGGCGGCGTTCGCCTGCGTGGGCGAGCTGGGCCCCCCCCGCTCCGCCTCGCCGCTGGATCGAGTTTGCACTTCGGCGCGGTTTAATAAAGCGAGGATTCCCCCCGCGCAGATGAGCGCGGCGGCTCCGCGGCATCTGGCCCCCGCTCCGCTCCCAGCGGGGGCCCGCCGCGTTCTCACGACGGCGCGGAGTTCGGCACCACCTGTCGGTCGGAGCTCGGGGCGGCAGATGTTTCGGCCGCATTCCAGGGACGCATGACTATTGATTTTGGAGGGAAATCCCGTTGCCAGAATCCATCACGTTGTTTTTGCTTTGAGTTATGAAAGTGTCCCGTTCCAATTTGCACTGCTCCCTAAATGGCGGGAAGCGGGCGTGGTCTTTGCGAGAGCGCTGGAAGACATAAAAAGCGTTCCAGGAGACACCCAGGAACATGTGCATTTCAACACGCTTGCTATAAACCTCTGTCTCGGCTGCTCAGCTCCACATCCAGTCACTGTCTCTTTGAAGCAAGCCAGTCGTTCTCCTCTTCCTGTTATCTCTACTGGAACATTATTTGTACAGTATTTCCTTACAAGAGGAACCGGCCAATCCTGTTTTAACTTTCAGAGCACAATAATAAGAATTATTTGGGGGTCTGATTCAAGCAACATGGACATTTTTCTTTTCGAACCATGACAAAAATGAAGCTAACAAACAAAGGAAAGTCTGGTCGCCTCGCGTGCTTACAAGCAGTTGAAGCATCCGACCGAAAGATGTCACACTAAACACATGCAGAACACCTGTCCTCCTGTGTAATATGCTTCATAACTCTCAAAACCCTCCCAACAATGCAGTGCACCCGACTCAGTGCAACGCAATGCTTGTGGGATTATTGTTGTGGTATTTTTACCAGCTGACAACCCACCAGCAGCTCATAAAAGTGAATAAAGCAGCAAAAAAGGCCGAAAGGAATTCTTTCTTGCATTTACATCTACACAAACCAAACCTCAAGAAGATCTGCTTCCACGATGCCCGACTCCTTGTTGACTCATAGAGCACGGTGATGTGTCTCTGTGCTTCTTAGCTCGGCCGAGCTAAAGTTACTCCAATATCCAAATATTGGCTGGCAAAAATCCTCCTCTCAAGGTTCAAGACGTTTTCCCTAACAAAAATAGTCACGGCAACTCAAGTTTGACCAGGATTAAGGAGTAAAACAAGGTGAGGAGCTCCCCCACTTCCTGAAGTAAGGAACTTTCATTCTTTGCAGTTATTTTAAACTATTGTTTCTAACTTATAGTTCCAATTAAACCTCTAAACCAGACACAGACTCACCAAAAAGCAGCATTCTGTCTTCAAGACAGGCAGGACACAGCTGCATTGTTCCTACCAACCGGCTGATGTGTAAACTAGGAGAGATATGGATCACAGAATGGGATTGCTGACAGATTGGAGTGTCCAAAAGAGGCAGATCCGACAGCCTAACAAGTGGAGCAAATCAGAGGCACAGGGAGACACAGTTATCTCTCCCCACGCCAGAGGAGCTGATTGAGGAGGGTGGGGGGGAACAAGGGAGGATAGCGGGGGTGTGCTGGAGAAGAGTATGACAGAATGAGTGAAAAGAGTAAAGATGGCATGTGACAGAAGTGGGGACGGCGTGAGGGATGAGGTGGGAAAGTGAGTGAGTGCAAGAAACAAGCCAAAGGGAGAGAGAGAGAGAGAGAGAGAGAGAGAGAGAGAGAGAGAGAGCGAGAGAGAGAGAGAGAGAGAGAGTG
>JAUESE010000080.1:2569226-2581368 GCA_032274725.1 Malacoctenus triangulatus
ACAAACTCCTTGGAAGTAATAAGAAACATTTGGACAAGAAAAGGTGTGAAACACTCCTGCGTCAGACAAGAAGGGGGAGACGATTTACCCCCAGAAGCCTCAACAGGTGGTTTCCTTCTATTGGACTCAGCCCGACTCAAAGAGTAGACAAGTAAACTACAGCTGAACTGACTGAATGAATTATAGAGGTCTCAGGATTTCCGTGTAGCTCTGCTTAAGTGAATTCTCTAAAAGATGTTCTCATGGAAGCAAAAATTGCTAATTTGTACTCTACATCATCTCCATATGGCTCTTTTTTGGGGTGTAACGTTTAGATTCAAATTAGGTCTGTATATTCATTTAACAACACGCCTCTAGTGAAACAACTCTCCGTGTGCTCGCCGTGCTTTCGTGTCTTTGTTTACACAAACACACGAGCCACGTTTCCTGTCATTGCTGAATGTCGAGTTTTTCCACAGTGGGGTTGTTTGAAAGGAGCGCAAATGGATCCAAAGCGAGAAAAACCATTCACGTCCGCCAGTGCTTGGATTTCCCTCCCAGTCAAATGTCACTGGGAGCCTGCGCGTGCTGCTGCTGCTGCTGCACTGAGATGCCATGGTGAAGCGCGGCAGCGTGAGCACAGCGTAGACACAGCAAGACTGCTCCGCTTTGTGGAGGTGCACTAATTGCTCTTTGACAAGTTGTCAGCGAAGGGCAAGACTGTTTACGGATTTGTCAAATCTTCGCCGGCGCTTGCCAGCACCCCCCCCCTCCCCCTCATCTCCCCCCTCCTTCTCGCTGAGCATCGCAGCAGCTGTGAAACCTCACCTGAACGCGTCTCCCCGCGTCCCCACAGCAACGGGGTGCAACAGTTTTCCAAGAATACACGGGAACATGGAGCACCCGAGGGCGCCCTCCGAGCTGTGTCACGGCGGCAACCAATTAGGGAGCAGATGATTAAGGTGTCGAGTCAGTGAGGTTTCATCACATCAAATCAACTGTGTCTAATATAAGAGAGGCTTACGTTACAATCCTTCAGGCCAGTAATAGATCAGACAGCAAACAGACGAGACGTAATAAACAAAAAAAAAAGGTAGCAGAGGTGTAAAAGATGCGCGGTGAATTTGTTGCTCATTCTTTGAGACTGGATGGTGGCAGTCGGTGAATGCCGATGCGTTTCTCCTTCGAGCTTCAGCTAAATGACTCATATGGAACATGACAGGCTAGACGCAGACTGCTCTCTACTTTGGCGTCCCCCCCTCCGAGGGTCCTACCAGGTCTGAGGCAGCGGCTGTTCCCTAATTGCCGAAAACACCCCCAAAGCTGGGGTGAAACAGATGGGCCACAATCACCGTGTGATTTCCCCCAAAAAAACAAAAAACAAACCCAGACACACACTGACTTAGCACGTTAGCATCCCCAACTCCTCCGTGCTGCGGAGAGAGCAGAGAAGGGAGCGTTTCCCATCTTCTCAAGTCTAATAGAAAAACGTTCTGCTCTCATATGCAAATGGGAGAAAGATTTTCAGTTGCCTTCGATGTGAGGGGGGTTTGAGGGGGGGGATGCGATGGCTTCACGGCTGACATTTTGCCCTGCAGATTTTTGATGGAGCTCAGGAGAACAGAACAGCATATCAATTAGCCATTAAGGGTTTGCTCAGGTATTAAAGGGATCAGAGAAACCAATAAAAGCCCCAAGAGGGAAAGGAAGAGGCTGAATGGATTCCCGATCGATCGGAGGTCTCGTCGAGGGGGTTTGCTACTTGTCAGGAGGGCCGTATAATAGGGACAAATAATGTAACCTTTGAACTTCGAGTACCGGCTGATGCAATTAACCAAATGAAGACCTCAGACTTTCCGTAATTCGACTCTTCCTGATTTCTCTCCGATGTGTGTGTGAGTGCGGTGAAGGTGCTCCCCCGGTTACATCCCGGCGAAACCGCCAAGATATCGACTGAGATTGGAGGAGAATTAAAGGATCCAGGAGACAAAAGGCTTTCCACCACTGGCACCCTGAAATATGAAACAGCCAATTTTCAACATTTTGACTACACAGTCCAACGCTCACTGTGTCCACTCTAATCCATCTAAAGGTGGACAGCGTGTGCACAAACTGTGGCACATTGTGACAGAGGGTCGAACCTATTCGGGGTGATGTCCGCTTCACCTGAGACTTTTATTTTTTTTGGTTCTGGAGCACTGCTGCTGCTTCTGCTGCTGCTGCACTGAGCTTGATAATGACACATTCATCACAGCAGAGTGTCCTCCAGCAGATGTGTGACACATGCAGGAAAATGGCCGGCAAGGACTAACACTGGGCACACTTGCTGAGCTCAGGTCAACTTATGGTGCGTTCAGGACTAACTGGGAGATAAAAGAAAAAAGAAAGCGTCACTGTTATATAAAAAAAATATAGATATATACTACTGAAAACTTTCAAATGCAAACGAACATTTTGAACTTACTCAGTTTGGTACATTTGTGTATTTTTATGGGGTTTAATGAATCAATTCTACAGCAGTATATACAGTTGAAAATAACCATACCTTCTCAGCCTCATCTTAGTATTTTATTAGCTACTACAAAGCAGCATTTCTACATTAAAACTCATAGAAAGCATGTGATCCAGGTAAGGCCCATGAGGCCACAGTCTCACTGGATGGCTCTAAATTGTCCCAAGCTGCAAATATGTGTCTAGGTGAGTGTGAGTGTGTGTGTGTCCCTGTGTTTGCTGTGTGACTGACTGGCCACCTGTCCAGTCAGTCACACAGAGCCGGCTGGGATCAGCTCCAACACCTCACAATCTCGAGGTGGCAAAGCGAAACAGAAGATGGACGGATGGGTGGACGTTACCCCAACCAGGTGGTCATGTTGTCGCTTGGAATTATTTGGTGGACCTTCATCTGGTTGAACTTGTTTTTATGTGAACAATCCTCGAATGGAGGTTACATTTGGAAAGTACTGGAAAAGTAGAAAAGTAAAGAGCGATTGCTGGAGTTGCGGACTGAGGACGGTTGCTATGTAACGGCTCACCTGTCCAACTGAATAAAAGTTCACAATCTCCTTTGCTGACGGATGCCAGCACATCCTGTTCATATGTCTCGGTGAGTAAATAATGATGCCGCGGCTCCTCAGTGTGTTAACGCACACTGCCCGACTCTGCTGATGCACACACACACATCCTGCCGGAGGTATTTAATACACTCAAGAGGAAATACACATACACACATCTTTTCAGCCGCACACACAAAACTTCAGCCGCAGCCTAATCGATGAGTCCAACGCAGTCTTGAAAAAAGAACTAAAGGTGTTGAATGGAAAAGACCACCAATCTGCTACAAGGCTCGCAAACACTCCTGCACTTAGACCTCCGACAACAGAACCATTATTCAACCTAACATGCGTGTCTGACTCGCAGGGTGAAGCTGTGTGAAGACAAAACGCAGCCATACAGGGAGGAGGGTGGTGGTGGTGGTGGTGGTGGTGGTGGTGGTGGTGGTGGGGGGGGGGGGCCGCATAACCCCCCAAAATAAAAAAGGACAGTTCTCGCCTGTGCATTTGCTCCGGTAACATCGTTGCCGTGAAGCATCGGTACTTCCCACTGCCTCGTCACGCCGCTCCCCTCTCTCCTCCGCTGAACCCATTCTGTCCTCACAGCCGTTTGCGGGCTGGAGTCGCGATGGCTTTCTCAAGTGGAAATTTCAACAACCAAAAAAAAAAGAAAAAATAGCCTTGGGGCTAAAGGGGTTAATGGACCTCCTAGCAGGAGGGATTTGTCAGCGAGTGTTACCACAAGGTCAGGAATAAACATTCCGTGTTCCAGGCTTGTCCCCGGCTCTCCGTCTACGCTGGGGCTCACCGGAACCACCGCTTTCTGCCTCATACTGGCAAAGACGATTAAAACAGCGGTGGCGTGACGCGGGATTAATTGCAGGTGTACTGTATTGGAAGCGTATTGGGAAGTATATGATTATGAGGCTTATTTGAATCCCCGGTGACCTTTAAATGAGGAAATGTCAAGGAAAAAAGCATGACGAGCTGCAGAAAGACGCCCGTTGAAACTGTTTATGATTTGATTTTTTTGCATTCAGGAAGCGGACAAAAAAAAGTGCCCTGTCTCAGCAGGCTTACAAGGCGGCATTAAAGAGAAAAGAAATAACCAGGACCAGGGTAGCACTATAAATTGCGGGTAATAAGAACTAAATGCACCCCGCTGATCTTTCTCCACACTGAGGAGCAAAGGAGCAGACGACTTATGAGCATTTAAATTAAACAACAGCTCAAATCTGCCGACGTCCGTGAACCAAAACATCGCAGGGCTTCGTATAAACAATTGGTTCTGAGTTAGATGATCATTGCATTTTAGAAAAGGAAAAAAAAAGAAGAATGAAATGAGATTCGCACTCAGCACTACCCTGCTCTTCTGTTTAGCAGCGCCTTTTTACTCCAGATATTATAAAGTGTGCTGGTTTAAAGGGCAGGAGGAGGGAGCCCTGCCTCCAGGTTTACACGTATTATGGACTGGCAGGCGTGGTTGTCCTTGGGTGTCTGTGTGCTTGCTGTGCATGATTAAGGTTTGATGATACAATTTGTTGGCCACGCAACTTTTCTGCCGCTGCCATTGTGTCAAATCCTAATTGAAAAATGTCTGCGGTGAATATTCAAGGTCCACGGCTGCCGAGCAGCGGCCTGCGCCGGCTTTTACCGTCTCACGCGCTTCGTTCCAGCTGTTGACTTGGGTTCCCCCTGGCCAAGTCCGTTTCCCTCCTATAGCTCACACACACAAGCATTCAAAGGGTGAAAGTAAGAGTTGGGGGTGGTCTCCGGTCCCACATCTCATTCGTTCTGCCACCCACTGTAGTAAAACTCCATTTAATTCATTTTTTTCCACTCCATAAATCCAACCGCCGGCACCTCTAAAATCACCGGTGTGTTCTCCACTCCAGCCTTCAGTGAACCGCCGAGCGAAGTGCCACGCTCGGACCCCCATACCACCCCCCCACCTCCCCCCCCACCTCTGCAGATAAAGCCTTTCAGTTTCTTAAGAATAAACAGGAACCCTCCCATCTTACCACTCTATCAACCCGCTATCCCATATACCAGTCAAGCGTCGACGGCTCCCACCGGTCGGTCTGTGTGTGTGCGTGCGTGCGCGCGCGCGTGCAGGCGGGTGCGTGTCGGTCTGTGCATGTGTGGCAGAAAAGCGAATGGAAGTCGTCTTCGGCAAGATGAGCTCCAGTGATTACAGGCTGAGACAGTTTTCTAATTATTCTGTCAAACATCAATCCTGTGGGCTGATGCAGGCCGTCCAGTGGCCTGATGGACAATGTAATCACTGCTGGAGTACCCCCTCTCCCCTGCTCCCCCCCTCCCCACGCCTCCTTCAACCCTCCCCCCCCGTACTCCTCCACCCATTTCACCGCTCTCCACGCCCGTTCGTTCTTTCTCTCCCCTGCCACTGCACCCTCTCATTTTCCTTTACTTTATTGCTCTTTTCAACAAAACTCTGGCTTACTCCATCGCTCCCAATGCTATCCTGCTCATCTCACTCCTCCCCCCCTACGCCCTCCCCCTTGCTCACAACTAGTTAAGGCACTCTGTGATAGAAAGGAAAAGAAAAAGGGGTGTCACTTGGGATGTTGAAATGAATACAGTCAGCTGTCAGTGTCACAGAGTATAAATATACAGTAAAATAATAAATAAAAAGAAATCTGAAAAGAGAGGAAAGGAGCTGATTTCCTTTTGAAAGGTTGTATATTATCCTGCAATTTTAACTTTTAAACAGTTTTCTTGTGATTACTGCTTTCTTTAACAGTTTCTGAAAATCTGATGCAAAATGCGTCCACAGGCGTTTTTTCTAACGTGGCTGTTCTGACCAAATGGGAGGCGTTTCAGGAGCCCGGATGTGCTCAATTTAGGTTCCCATCCTGCCAAAATCTCCCAGCACAGCCCTTCTGAATTGAAAAACGACTGAACCCTCCTCCCACCTCCATGTCTCGGTCTACATTGGCTGAGTTATTCTGCTCGTTTCATGTCCGTCCTGAGTATATCCTACACATCAGTGGTTCTCAAACTGTGTTCTTTGGAGGCCCGCCAGAAATGTTTGCCTCCCCCGCCCCTCTCTGATCTGTAATTTACCAAAACATGACAGTGAAGCTAAACACTGGTGGACACCTCCACGCTCAACAACATAGTGTCAACTGCGGTCTGAATTCTTGCTTGTGGTGTACGTCGCTTTGGACAAAAGCGTCTGCTAAATAAAACTGTAGAATAAAAACAAAAACAAAAATAAAACAACTGGACAGCTTCGCTGGTCCGTCTGCTCCAGTTGCACCATTGTCACTTTGACAGGCGAAACCTCCCCAAGAGGAACCCAAACCCCAGATTGGAAAAAAAAAAAGTATATAAACCTCCTTTTTTTCCTCTCAAACTGAAATCGTAATGAGCTAGATCTGAACGTTTCAAAGGAATAAGAGGCCAGGAGATGTTACAATAAAGAATTAAATGGAGGAAGCCCCCCTCCCCCCAGATTAAAAACATGTTTATTTTAAGAGAAGCAACATCAACCTGGATTCGTGAAGGAGCCAGCGTGCTGTGTGAGGACCCCTCCACAGCCCAGCTCCCTGCTCCCTGCTTTGTTCTTTGCAAAAAATCTCGGGCAGCCGCTCACCCTTATCAGGCATCTTCTGATATTCCCGAGCACTCATATTGTGTGTGATAATGAATGAAATAAATCTGAGAGCAAAAGGCCTCAGAGGTTGTCGTCTTGGCAACCGAACCTCTGCGAAGCCAACGCTGTATCACCAGACTGGAATGAATGAGGAAATGACAGGGACATGAGGGAAATAAAAATGGAGAGCAAGTATTAAGAATGTATGAATGTAGCCTTGTTTGGACTCCACCCAAGCCGGCGCGCATGAGAAAGAGAGACAAACGTCCCCCTCTTGTCTTCGCATCCTCGGAGGCCGACTTCATTATCCACCTGCAGGCTGTCGGCGTTAAGTAAAAAACACAGTGTACGTACTGTTTAGGCTATTTGCGAGTGTGTAAATAGCCGACTATGAAACTCGAGAACGACACGCTGCCTCGATCGTCCCAGCGCAAATCTCTCGTCCATCTGTGTCCCTCCTCTGGCAGCGGATACCGAAGCGAGATAGCGGCGCCGAGGAGCCGTGTTCGACATCGGCGCGGCCGCCCGGGCGAATGCAGCGGCAGGCAGCGCTGTCAGCTTGGACAGAGGAGCAGGGATTGAACCGGATCACGGCGTCTGATAGCAAACGCTTCCCACTGGCTGTCACTTATCCGGGAGGGAGAAACAATAAGGGTACGGATAAGGGGGGGGGGGGGTGTGAAGTGGGTCAGAAACGGGGATAAGACCGAGAATTACCTCCAGCTAAAGCTTTGGATACACACCATTCAACCAGAAGATTACGACCACCTGTCCTGATACTGTGCTTGATTCATCTTTTTCTGCGAAGCAGCCCAAAGCGACAGGCTCTGAAGGGGGCCAGTCCCCCATACTTGGTACCGAAGAAGCAGATCCTTTAAGTCCTGCAAGTTGTGAGGCGGAGCCTCCATGGATCGGACTTCAGGACACATCCCTGAAATGCTGGTTTCGAATGGACCCCTCAAATTCAAGCCGTTCCTGCACGATTTCTTGTTTTGCAGTACCAAATATCCTGCTGAACTTCCATCTTCCATCAGGTTTCCAAACTGTGTAAAGACTAAGCTCCACAGAGTTGGTGGCAGCCAAGAATCTCCTGCAGATCCATGCTCAGAGGATCACCGGGGCTCTGCCTGCTGGCTCTTTCTTCCTGCTGTCCAACTTGGTTGGATGTGCTCCCGTCGGTAAACTCGCACACCGTGCCATCTTCTTCCAGTGCTGCACCATCTGACTTAGATGCACTGTTTGGAGTTTAGGAGACGATGGATGACATGGACGTCTCCACTCCCATAAAGAAAGTGTGAAGCGCTCCCAGATCAGAACGAGACACAACTTCTACAGTAACAGGAATAATTAGGATGACACAGCATTCTATGATAAAGAGACAGTCGGTGGTCTTAATGTTCAGGCCGGTGGCTGAATGTGGACAAGCAGTCGGACACAGTCAGTGGATTGGGAGGTGGACGGCTCGGCGGCGGCTCCTTCCTCCTGCCTGCAGATGAGTGCAACGTTTCGCGCGAGTCGTGTGCTCCTGCGAGTCTGCTGCGCCTTCTTCCCGACGCGCTCTCATTCATCTTGACCCGGAGCGCGAGAACAAAAAAACGCGGGGCGGCGATTTCTCGGGAGATACGACGGGGGGCCGAGCGTTTTATGCGAGCCCTCGTCGTCTTTCCATTACGCCGGATAATAAAGAAGTGTGCGGATCAGACAAGAGGCTCATATCAAATCAGGCCTGGAAAAGCCAATTACGATGACAATAATCTCTCGTCGCAGCGCTGCCGGCATGTCTCACCATATTCAGCGACAAATACCTAAAACATGACGAGTGTGTATTGGGGGGGGCATCAAGACGAGCCGGGACACGGAGGTCTCAGAAGTGGAGGCTCATTAGATCGCACATTTGGTAGAAAGAGGTCTTGTTTTCTTATGGAAACGCCATTTTTTTCCCCTTTAGATAGATGTTG
Organism: Malacoctenus triangulatus; assembly: GCA_032274725.1. Lineage (NCBI taxonomy): Eukaryota > Metazoa > Chordata > Actinopteri > Blenniiformes > Labrisomidae > Malacoctenus > Malacoctenus triangulatus. The sequence continues at coordinate 2,577,833 of JAUESE010000080.1, forward strand.
ATATTTGTTCGCCACTCAGTCGAATATTCAGCCTGATGTCTGAATGATCCTCACCTACAGAGAGTGGACGGAGAAGTCTCAGCAGCAGGGCGAAGCAAAGTTGTGCTGCTGCCCTCGCACTGACACGCCGGGGGTGTTACGGAGGTGGATGGCGCCGGGGAGCTGGTGGAGAGGAGCCAGTGTCTCAACCCGTGATCCCAACCGCAAACCCGGAAGGAGCTGGGGGGGGCGGGGGGGGCAGGAGGGCTGCCGGACCGGAGAGTTGGAGTCGGGCTCAAATCAGCAGGGGTTAATGCGAGTTGCTTCGGTGCCTTGGGCCCCTGCTACAACAAACACGGGCTCCACGAGGCCGCGCACGAGAACAAGGCTCACCGACAGGAGCGAGTAAACAAGAGGAGGAGGAGGAAGTGGAAGGGGGTGCACAAACAAAGTGGTGCAGATAAATATGCTCACGAAGCCAGTGCGGATAAACATACACAACAACAAAGATCCAACCTATTCTGTAAAGACCTCGTATGCCCCGGAGGCTCACTTTTAACGAAACAACTGTCGAGCTACGCAGGTGTTTATATTCACAGCTGCCATCAAACACAACGCAGGAACACAGTTCAAAACATGCTTAATAAGGACAGGAAAAGAAGGGAAAAAAGAGAGGGAGTGGAAAAAGGAAGAAGAAAGGGAGAGACAGAGAGGAATACAAGGAAGGAACGTGCAAGAAAGAGAAAGTGAAAGAAAAAAAGAAAGAATGGGCAAGAGAGAAAACGAAAGAGACGCAAGGAGAAAGGGAAAGTGGGCACGCGATGAAAGAAAAAGAGAAAGGAAAAATGAAAGAGAGGGTAAGAGTGAAAGTGTACGAGAGAAAGGAAGGATAAGAGAAAGTGAGACTGTAACAGTGAGCAGCAGGTTTAAATCTCTTCCTCAAAGTTTACTCGCCGACAAATGCAGCAGAGGAAATAGGAGCTAATTTAAGACTCAGTGAAAACAATGTCAATGTCATTTCACGAGAACAAATACTGCGGCGGGAGACAGAAAAACATACAGCTGCACAACATTTCCAACTGATGTGAGAACACCTGGTCAGAGTGTCATCAGCAACTGTCTAAAGTTAATTTCTGTTTTCACCATTTATGCATAATGCAGAAGAATGGCTTACAAAACATTAAAACATATAAGCTGAGAAAAAAGGGTGATGTAACACAAGTTACAACAGAGCATATGCTGGAACATATGTGACTCCATACTTCCCATATAGTGTCACTCCATTGTTGGGAGGTCATTGCAACTTTTGAAAGTTTACCTGCTATAAAAATGATTCTATAAATTAATTCCTCAGCTCTCACAGCGATCGAGCTGTGATTCCTTTAAGTTTATACGAGTTCAGAGCCATCGTTCATATAATCTCCCCACGAGTACAGGAAAGTTTTTGTGGTGTCAGTGAACGCCTCAGAGAGCCCCGACGATCTCAATAAGTGGATGTTTGAGTGGTCCCGTAAACCCCCCCCTCCCATCTACAGCGTGAGCTCGTAAGCCGCAGGCGAGCGTGAAATGAGGTAGCGTCCCGTCCCTCAGTCGCACTTGTGCCGCAACGTCTTTCAACGCCGTCCCCAGCTTACTCGCCGCGATGGCCCGCGCTCCCTCGACGTCTCGGAAAACGCACAGATGGAGGAGATGCGGAGCTGGAAAGGGGGGGGGTGGCAAAAGGGTGGAGCGGTGGCGGCAGATGGTTTCGGATGGAGGGAATCTCCTTTTAGAACGCGTGGCGAGGAGGAGAGCAGTCTGTGGCGAGCGCTGGCTGGCGACGGCGGGCCGCGTTTATTGCGAGGCATTATGTGAGTGAGTGAAGCACGACTACGCTGAAGCCATGTGCGAAGTGTAAACACAGCAGAACTGCCACTCAGGGAGATTTATTTATCGCCGGGCAGAATCAGGGGAGCTGAAGCTGCTCAGACTGGTTTACTTTTTTCCTTTATAATTTTACTCTTGGTGTCTTCTGGTTACTGTAAACAAGTTTAACCCTTGAATTTCTCAACATAAATTTAACAATATTTGTATATATTGTTATTTTTTACTTCAATAGTACAAGATATTAGTTTGTTTCTCAACAAATAAGTGAAGTTTTTCGATATAAAAAAATGCTTTTTTTCTATCATGGAATGTGAATTATTTTTGTTTTTTGCTTTTTGTTTTTTTTTGTATTCAAATATTACTCCATATTTTATTGCATTATTATTTCTTTGGACTACAGAGAGAACACTGAATACATCTCTCTGGTCTACTTTTTGGACTTTTTTTTCATTTTTAATTCTACGATATAAAACAATTCTTTTCAAAAATACATTAAAACGAAATGCGACAATTCAGACGTGGTCAAACCAGGTTGAGTGAATCATCCTTGGTCAAAGGTTTTTCCACCAAACAGTCCAGGAGGATGTTAAAGAATTCGGAGGAAAAATAAAAATAAAGTGCAAATAAATGAAACGATTGATCCAAGGTGAGCGAAGGACCTGCCTGAGCAGCGAGTAAAAAGAGTAAAGAAGAGTGATCTAAACTCTAAAGTGATCATCATCTCGGCCACGATTCCAAAGCAGGAACACAAAATGTATTTCTGTTAAGCGGGCTGAAGAGGAGCCGCTCCCGCAGCAGCACATGAGAATAAATGAAGCCCCTCTTTGCTGTGCCCTTCCTCCGAGTGCTCGACTTCACAAGGTTGCTCAATCATATGCAGCTCCCCTCCCTGTGGCATCCAGAGGCCCTATCTGATCGCTGGCTGCCCCCCCCCCCCTCCTTCTCCTCCTACCCCCAATCCCCCTCCGGCCCCCACGGTGTGAACCAGGTGCTGTGATGACAAAATGCTCCTGGCAGCAATAAGAGAACAGAGAGAGCAGAGCTCAATTAGCCTGAGCTCCAATCCCAGATCCTCTATTGATTTCCCACGGATGAGGAATGGCAGACAGGAGAAAGCTCAATCAGACATCCCCACGGGATCGGTCGGTGTGCGCGCGCATGTGTGCGTGGGAGGGGGGGAGCTGGGGAGCTGGGGGGGGGGGGGACGATCCGGTGCCGAGACAAGGTGCCGAGATGGGGCGAATACATTAGGAATCCATGGTCTTTATGCATACACGACGCTTAAGTAATAGCGCTGTCGGCTGATGGCGCGGTGGAAAATGACACGGGTCTTTAAAAGCACACGGTGCCGCTCGGAGCCGGATCAAATGGACGAGAAGACAGACAAGGCATTAGATCCCTGAAGGGCAAATCAATCTGACAAGTCATCAGTTCCGTGCTACATCTCTGGACAAGTCCTTCAATTCCTCAAATTAACCTCCGGTGGAGGCATGAGAGAACTGGGGAGGGGGGTTGGGGGGGGATGTATGGAGACTGAAAACCCTGTTTGTCCTTCACTTATGACTTAAGCCTTTCACTTAGGGAGAAAGGATGAGCTGTTGCCCAAATTCACAACGCGGGGATGAATCTGTCTTCGGCTAAGTAACGGCGTGGCCTCTTGCGCCCGGTCGGGGGGAGGGGGGGGGGGGGGG
>JAUESE010000080.1:2602362-2613570 GCA_032274725.1 Malacoctenus triangulatus
GCAAACCGTTAAAAATAGGTGTGAACCAGGAGGCTGGAATTTGTTGAGCTTAAAGTGTAGCTGTGTCAGTGAAGACTAAGACGAGGTGCCGAGTTGCTCCAAAGTCTAATTGATGGCAAAACACGACACAGCGGACTCCTGCCTCTGTGTCTGTGTGTGAGTTTGTTCATGTTCAGCTCCAGCGTGTTGCTGTTGGTCTGCGCCGCTCTCCACTTCGGCAGTGCTTTTGCAGGCAGGACGGTAAATTTAACTGAATTAGCGAAGAAGACAAACAGAAGACAGCATCCATCTGTAAACTTCCCTGAGGGCGACTGGGCAGGATTTCAACCCACCAACAAGCAGACCAACCAAAAAAACCTTTATCGGCTCTAAATGACGGTCTCCAAGCGAAGATGTGGAAAGGTTTGTGCTCGATAAAAGCTCCGTTGGGCCGAATGAGACGAATCAATTACTTACTTTTTCTTTTTTTTCCCACGTAATTAAAAAAAATTGGACTGTTTTAGGACAAACTGGGGAATTTTGTGGGGAGTTTCTCTGTGATATGAGGATTCGTTATTCCTCTGAAATTGCATCATTTGAAGCATCACGCACCTTGAAGATGAGTTCTGGGGTGCTGGCAGCCACCTCCTCGATGTCCATGCCCCCCTGGGGGCTTCCCACCATGACGGGGCCGTTGCACGAGCGGTCCATGAGGATGGCGAAGTACGTCTCCCTGGTGATGTCCAAGGCCTCGGCGACCATCACCTGTACAGGACGAGTCGGAGGGCGGGGGGGCGGTCAGGCTGGGTTGAGGGAACAAAGGTTAAGGTACAGTGCTAACTCTAAGTTCAGGGAAGTGGGACTTCCTGTTTCCCTCAGTATTCAGCAAACATTTACAGATTCTGTCTCTCTCTCGCATTCAACTGCAACTTCCAACATTGCACAATGCTTAAAACCAGGCTGAACACTCAGGCAAACAAGCAGGAGCCACCGACTGACAGAATCTATGAGGAACAGCTCTGTGGCAATCCCATATGTTGCGAAACAGAGAACAGAAAGGCAAATAGAGGGGAATTGGATGCTCAGTCAAACAGAGAGCTCGGAAAGGAAGCAAACAAGAAGCTCATTTGGAAAAAAAAAGAAAAAAAAAAGCGGCGCCTGACAGGAAACTATCAGTTCTGCGGTGGTTAATGAGCTGCAGGTTTCTCTGGATGGGGCTGGTTGTTTGAACATGCTCAGCCCTTATGTTCCGCCTCCACCCTATCACCCAGTCAATGAGGATGGATAGCCGTCTCCGTGCTTCCTGTTAACAGACGGCGCCGCTATCTTCCTGTCCAAATGTTGTTTTCCTGAGTCACTCAAACGCTCCCTTAACTTCGCCCGTCCTCTGACTCGCAGACGGTTTCTCCACCCGAGCTAAACAAGTCCTATTCCCTCAGTCTGGTTCTGTCTCTCTCACCTCAAACCTCGTTCACGTCTCCCGCAGTCGGACCGCCCCCTCAACCACTTTCTACACCCCGTGACCCCCCCCACCCCCACCCCAACCCCCCACTCCATCAGTTCTGTGACAGCAAATCCATGTTGATGCAGAAGTGCTGCCCCCCCTTTCAGTGGCGTTCTGCCGCTCCGTGGTGCAGTACGGGGTTGAGCGCTGATGTGAGCTCCTTTGGCAGGTTGACAGCTAAGTTCTGGCTGTCATCTGAAACACCGGGTTCCGACGCCGCCGACGCCACCGCGCTCCCTCCGTCCTGCAGGTCAGTGGAAGGCTGCTCTCTCGTCAGGTCTGATTTCTGCGCCACGGGCGATGTTCTCAGCGAGACAATTACGACCGGTGTACAAATGGAGGTCACGGCTTCTCTCGCCCACAACTAATTCATGTTTTGTCCGGTTTATTTCAGCGACGGTACCCCCCGGAGTTAATTCTGAGCGTGTTTGAATGCTCCCTTTTTTTTTTTCCGTAGGTGTGCTCCGGGAAACTGACGAGCGCGCCGGTCGTTTGATTCTTGCTAAAACTCTGCTGCGGGAGCTGGCTGGAGGTGGGGAAAGGTGGCGAGGGTAAACAGAGATGACGAGAGATGAGGAGAAGAGATACACACACACACACACACACACACACACACACACACTGAGAAGGCCTCATCACCTGGAAATGTCTGTTTGAGGAGGGGACTGCATGCGGCATGCGAGCAGAGAAAATGATATTCCTGCTTGTTAGTGGCACATAGAAACAGTTGTTTACCAAACACTTTAAATTCACAGTGGGCCTGCTTCAATTTATGCAATGAGCCATAACAGCAGCCAGCGAAACTCAACAGTAAACAACAGTGGACAGCTACGACTGGAAAAAAAACAAAAAAAACAGGCAATAGAAGCTAAAAACACACAAAACCATGGAGCCAGGCTGCCTTCACAGACATTAATTTTTATAGAAGTGCATTGCTGAACACAGGACGCCTTGAAAATGAGGTCAGGGAAAGAAAACAGTCAAAGGGGGGGCCGCCTTTCTTGGTCTGGGACCGTGCGGCGGGCTCACCGTTTTCACTTTGACTCCGTCTTTAGGCGTCTGCTTGGTGGTCAGGTTGAAGCCCAGCATCTTGTTGGCCAGCTCACCGACAACTGCCGGGCTAAATGGAGAGGTGAGAGGTCAAGGAACATGTTTGTCTTCTTTTTCTTCTCCGAACCAATTTTCATTTGAAAGGAAACACAGAAGATGTGACGCACACACTCGGAGCTCTCAGACCGCTGAGCTGTAAAAGGCTCCGCTTGGACAAAGATAATAAATATAGATTTGAAGGAATCTTTCATGTTACAATTTGCCTGCTTGGCTGATACTCTGTATCCTTGTTTTGCTTATGCTGATGATCATCCAGAGGTCATTATGACCATCACTGGCAGAAGGTTTGGGAGAAAAACATCATGAAGTATATTAAGTGTGCCTTTGGACTCCTGTGACCAATGAGGACCACTTTTGTCATCATTTGTGGATTGCAAATATGCACATGCACTCATAACTATCATCGAGATAAAAGAAGAATTTGTTGCTGCTGTTGAGTTGTAAAACGGTAGGTTGGACTCTTGTCAATGACTTGCTATCGTGACTCGTCTGTTACCAGTCTGCTGAGGTCCATTTTCCCTTTGACTCCATCCACTTGGAGTGGGAACCAAAAAGGTACCTGATAGAAGGTACTACCACCAAACGAAAAACCAAGTGGAGTCAAACTGAGCTGATCCGAGCAGGTGCTCGCAGGAAAAAAAAAACAAAAAACGCCCCATTTGTTGGGAAGCCTTCTTCTTACAGCCCGTGTTCACTTCACAAGCAGCAGGCTTCCTTTTGATCGCCTTCCACGGTCTGGCTTACACCTCTCACACGTATCAGCGAGCTCAAGGCACCCGTGACCCTCTGAGAGCTCTGCCTGCTCGTCCACTTTCCGCTCAGTGCTGACCACAAAATGCGGGGGGCCACCCTGTGAGAGCCGCGGCTGTCAGAAGCTGGCCCCTTGTATGAGGCGCTGAAGGTTCTGAAGCTTTGTCCGTTTTTTTTCCTGCACACCGACCCTTCGAACTTGGTCACTCGCTGCTCGATACATCCCGCCTCCTCATGTGAGATCATCAGGGCTTTCAGTAGTTTTAATCTTGTGGCCGTTGGGTGTGGAAGCGCAGCTTTAGACACGCGGGTGCCTCTGCGAAGCTGTGCTTATTCTCTCGGTATAAAAGCAGCCTGCATGCCAGGCGCTTGCTCCTGCGAGCCTGATCTGGTTACGTAAGTGAATACAAATGAAGCCAGGGGTTGTACTCATCCTTTGATAGATGAGGGGAAGGTGAACTGTGCACTCATGTCACTGTCTGGGGACGATGAACTTCACTGTATCTCACTTTGAAAAAGTTTCCGGCCGCTCTAAACTCTGAAGTAGGGTGATGATGATACATGTCGGGGACAATTGTCATAAATCACCTTTTTTTTTGCCTCCAAGGCGGCGGTAAGTGTCTTGTACCTTCACTAAAAAGACAGCACTTTTTCTGTACACTGAAACTTAGTGGAGGGAAATGCAGCGCATAAGTTTAGGGTGAAAAAAAAACCTCTTTGAAGTTGTTGTTTAGGCCTTTTAAAGATGGCAGGAATTTCACACTGAGCCTGTCATTGGAAGAATACATCCATCGCATGCTGTCAGTCTGCGCCGCAACAAAATGAAACACGCCTGTGGCACGAAAACCAGTCGACATGACAAACGGGAACTTGGTGCACAATGCATCAGTTGACCTGACGAGTCCCTTTCTTTTTCTCCAATGCTTAATTGAGGCGAGTTGTTCAAAGACAAGACACCAGAAGGGGAGAAGACGTTTATTTGCTGCTAAAGTAATCCTGACTGTGTCGCGGCGTCCGGGGACCGTCTTCACAGGGCTCTTTGAGCACTCCTCGCCGTAAAAAGCTACCGTCTCTCGAAAGAAAGAACATGAAACTACTTTCTTTCAGCAGCGGTCCTCAAAATGTGTGTGGACACACATTCAATTTAATGATTTTTTGTTGGGGCGATCCGGACAGGTGGAGTGTGAAAATTCCCCGTTGTTCAAAGTGGAAAAACGACCAGAGAAGTTTGAAAAAAAAAGCGATGTCCTACAGTGACACGCAGTGTGGAGACTTACAGGGGGGGACGCATACTTACTCCTTAGTTAAGTGCACTCCACCTTTAAGGCCACTGTCGAACACACCTTTGCCTCTGCCGCCAGCGAGAATCTGAGCCTTGAGCACGATCTCCCTGGCATCTGGAAGACAGAGCGAGACAGATGGAGGCAGGGAGGGAGACAAGGGAGGGAAAGTTAAACAGAGCACTTAAGATATAAGCTCAGAACCTTGAATGCCCCCTCGAGTCTGCCACTTATTTGTCCATCTGATTGAAAGCAGGACGGAAGAGGAAAACAAATAGGTGGTATGTGAAGAGGAGCACTATGTGAAGGGAATACAAATCAGGGGGGGCAGACAGAAGTTTATACATCCCAGTGAAGCTGCGATCCTCGAGGAGAAGTCCAATGAACACTGATCACCATGTAACATGGGACTTCTTTTGTTTTTAATACATGTTGGGACAAAAAAAAAAAAGAAAGGACAGAGAGCGAGAAAGCCATTCTTGCGATTTAGTGACGCTGTACATCTGTGACTTAGGCTGAAAAGTGCCCAACAACTCACAGCAGCAACTAAAGCCTGCTGAGTTTTAATAAGTATGGTGTTCACCACACTCAGCAGTTTAGTTTAATGTGTCAGCAAGCCAACATCAGCTGATTAGCACCCCAGGCGAAACTCCACAGCCGCTCTCAGGAGTGTCATCAGTTTTTCAAGTATTTATTTTAACATATTGGAACTTGAGGACATTGTCACCTCAAAAGGGGAGATAAAAAAGTCAAAGGTCGCCAACGCGAAGAAGAGCTGTTGCTCCCAATCTCGACATGAGACGATAAATTCAGGTCATTGAAAAGTTCACTGATAATAATTAAACATTGAAGTTCTCAGTTCAAACTAAGTTTGAACTTAAAGGGCTTCTCTTTTTCTTGTGAAATCATCTCCTAAAACACACCTCCTCTATTTTTAACACCAGGCAATGTGTGGATTTGAGTTGTGAGCGAAGCATCGCAGTGTATTTTGTCTACTTTGTTTGACTGTTTCATTGTGTTATATGTGTTTTTTGAACAGCACTCTGGCACAGTCGCACTTTTAAGTGCTTTTTAAATAAAGCTGGATTGGTTTGGATTGGATGAAAGCTGCCACTTACGAGTGATAATTTACAGTGGGGGGTGTTTCAGGCCGTTTGACTGGAGTCATTTCGGTTGCTCAGTCAGTTCAAAGACTCAAGCAGCACCACAGAAAATTCAAGTCTTTGGGAGGTCTTGTTTTGAGCCTCGCTCAATTTAAGCCTTTTTTAAATGAATGGGGGGCGTGTCCACCTCCATCGGCCATACATGACAGTTAAGGATATTGCAAGTGATGATGCAAGACTGAAATTCAGCAAAGTTAAGATGAAATTAGACGAAAGGAGATTGATTCATTGAACCATAAATCGAGAATCTACTAGTTTTCAATCTAGTGAACAACTCAATGCATAGAAACCGTTTCACCCGCATACAACCAGCATCCAAATTGTCCGAACTGTCGGAAACTTTCACGTGACCTTGGCCCGATTACATCACCACCCCCGCGTCTCCTCTGCTGTCACCGTCGTCTTGCAAGAACTCCCCCACCAGGGGGCCGGCATCACGATCTCACTCCGTACAAATGGAGCGAGGAGGACACCGGCTGAAAGACGGCTTGTAGCCACGTTGTTATTATCTGGGAGAGGAGGTTCAACATTTGACAGGTGGCTGCCATCAGGGGCGAGCGGAAAAGGAGGGAATGATCAGCGAGGGGGGCGCGTTGACCTTGGGGCCCGGAGACGAGCCCCTCCTTGGAGGAAGAAACCGGACGCAAGAGCAGGCAACGTCTGGGAGCTGCGAGAGCCCCAAAAACGCTGCCTCACTGCTGCCGTGGCAGGAAAAGGATCCAGTGAAAATAGCCTGTGACAGGGTGGCAGGGATTAAACCAACAGTGCATTAGTGAGGCCTGTTGTGTGTGGAGAGTTAAGGGCTGAGAGGGCCGAGAGCGGCAAGAGGGAGGGGAGTGAAGGTGTGCTCATACGCCAAGGCTTTAGAGAGGAGTTATAAATGAATAAATATGTTAATAAAAAACTGCTACCCTGCAAAATTAAAAAGAGTTCAAAGCAAGATGAGAAAGAAAGTCCTGCGGGCGTGCGCGGCAGTGAGGGGGGGGGGGGACAGCGGCACAGGAAATGACTTTTGCTTTGAGAGATTGAGGAGGAAAAAAAAATGAATAGAAAAAAAAAAGAGCCAGTTTGAGAACAAAGAAAGAGGCCCGACGGGAGAGACGGCGTCGCCGAGGTGCGAGCGAAGGTGAGAGAAGAGACAAACAGATAACGGCCTTAAAAAAATGCAAGATACGGTTTTGGAACAAAAGCCGTGCTAAATGGATTAAAAGGTGTGTGTGGAGGGTAACAGGGGGTGAGAACGAGGCAGGTTTCCATTCCTGCTGCACCAGTAATTGATCGCAAACCTGCTCGTCATGTGGCACATAACAAGATATTGTCGCAATATCGGGAACTGTGAATGGAAACTGAAGGAGCGCTGCGCTAACAAGAAGAGAGAACCGCACAGAGGGAAGCAAACGAGAAGAAAAAAAAGACATAAGAGAGGAAAAATCTGGTCTGTTTTTCATGAAAGCAACAAAGGCCGACAAGTCACTGTAGCAGACTAATAAGACTAATATCTTTCTTAGATTTCCCATCAAAAAGGGTTAGGGTTAGAATGTTTAGAAATCTAAATTTACAGCTACTGTGTTAATTATCAGACCTTAAAAGACTGTTTTTTTCTTACTTTGGGACTCTTTGAAGGGTATCTAAGCAGCATTTATAGAGAGTATTGTCGAGTCAGAGAAAGAAGAAGGATAAAATGTAAAAAAAGAAAAAAAAAGGAGAAAAATTACAATTTTCAGAGTAAGTAACTCTTTTTATTGGCTGAATTTCACGGTTCTACAACCGTGTTACTAAATCGTGTCGAGTAATTTGAGTCGCCACCTTCCAGCGAAGCGTTTGGCAGCGAGCAGTGCTGCGAACCAGACCGAGGCAGCCTGCTTCTTGCTTCACGCCGTTTTGTCCTTCATAAAAAAAAAACCAAAAAACTTGCTTTAATGGTGATTTTGCACAATGGGGCTTTGTTGAGAGTTTTGAACTGTTCAGAAAATGCAAAATAAGACAAAGCTGCTGCATCGCATCACTTGGTTCAAATTGACAATTGTTTGGGAAATGTTGTAATTCAAGATTTTACTTCAAGACAATAATGAATCCAACAACCATTCAGACTTTATCCATCTCTCTCTTTTTCTTTTAAAGACAACTATATCAGACCCTCTGTTTAACACTGCAACACCAGTCTGAGCTGAAATACATGGGGGGGGGGTAATGACGTCCTTAAAGAACAGTGCATAGTAAAGAGCAGGGCGACCATTATCTGCTCGTATGACAGACATGAGATGGCCTCTCACACTCAAACAAAAGGTTGGCCCGTAATGAGTGTGAAGCACAGCGCCGGGAAGTGAGCGGCTGCTGCATTTAAAAAAAAAAAAAAAAGAATCAGAGACGAGTCCTGCTTTTATGTTCGACCCAGACGCCGGGAAGAACAAGGGGAGAGAAGGGCACATGCCTGGAGTTAATCAGTAGAGACATCGGCGAGCGCTGTCGCGGCAGCTCCAACGTGTTCATCCACCGGAAAAAGAAAAAAAAAAAAATCGCAATATTAAATCTGTAAACTGAGAGGTCACACTAATGAAGGGTGACTCAGACGTGTGTCTCTATCAGACGGGCCGTACATTATACATTCTGTCGGAGATGTTCCCTTGAATGTATGTTTTCATTACCCAGTGGCCAGCACACACGGCACAAATGGACTGGATAAATTTGTAATTTCTTTACCGCAGCCACAATAATTAGAAACACGCCCTGCAGGAGGCGGCTGTGTTATTGGTTGAATTCTTTAACTGGGAGGGGAGGGGGGGGGGGGGGAGGCGGGGTGAGAGGCGCGTTGCATAATCAAGCCCTCCGCTTCCATTGGACTCGTACGAGGCCTGTTGCAAAGAATGTGGAGCGAGATTTTCATCTCCATTTATTTTCTATTTCTTGGGGACACGGGTGGGGGGTGGAGGGGGTGGGAGGGGAAAGGAGGAGGAGGAGATTAACATCGCACAACATCGCCAATCAGTTCACATGCAATCCGAGTAATGCGGTCATCGTCCTCGGGCCCGACTCATTCCCCCGTAATGAGTGCAAATCAACTCCGAGCCCGCTCGCCAGTGACGGCAGCTGGCAAAGGGGATGTTTCTTATTTTACAATCAGTGTCTCTTTCACCTCGTTCTCACTGTGCACTTTCGAAAGACCCACTCTCTCTCCTCTCACCCCCCCTCCCCCTTCCTTCGCTGCTTTCCATGTGGCCCGTGAGCAGCCAGCAGCACAGTTAGCTTTGGCCTAATATTTAATTAAGCCCTTCAAGGCTGTGCCATGATGGGAGATGCTGGCTGGTGAGGGACAGACGCAGGCTGTGCGCCAATCCAGAGAGAGTAAGCTGAGGCTACCATCTGTAAGGATGGGATGGGAGGGGGGGAGGGGAGGGGCTCAGGGTGGGCCTTTCCACCGCCATCCATGTGAGCTGTAATGAGAGTAATGTGGCGGCTAAATGGGGAAGACGAATCAAACCCTTGGGAGGGGTGCGAAAACAAACGCAGGCGCCTGCAGCACACGAACACCTGGGAAGCGTTGGAGCTTCCAATGGGTGAAACCATTCGCACCAGGAGGAAGAGGAGGAAGAGGGGGGAGGAAAAAAAACAAAGTCCTTTCAGCTGTCAGCCTTTGTTCTGATTGTGACGGTTTACCTACTTGTTATGATGCAGGATGGTGTTGATTGCTGTCAAGCAGGCAGAAATTGTTCTTCAGAGGAGAAGAAAGCTTGTCAATGTGGCACTTTAAAACCATTAAAACTAGCAGAGGATGTAATTATACCTTAGGTTGGGTTTTTTTTCTACTTTTTTTTGTGGGGAGGAAGGGTTTTCGAGTTCTTTAAGTAGAAATGTGATTGCGTTTTGGCTTCCGTTTGCTCTCGTTTAATGGCACACGGCACGTCTTTAAATAACTTCAATTATGCTGTCAGCTGCATATTGATGGCTCCAGAAAAGCTTGTTGGGGCCACTATAGCCTCTGAGTCACTTAGCCACAGGGCTCAATGGTGTGTTACATCCATGGCCGGATAATATCGGAAGAAAGGAACTCATAAGTTACTGTAGCGGAAAGAAACGCACACCACAGTCGGTTGGATAATGATGTTTTAAAACGGAGCGGCTACACAATAGTCTTGATGAATGGCATAAGGAGGAAACTGAAGGCGTTTTTTTTCCTCTCACTTTTTGTTGTAACCGTGGAGTCAAATCAGGCCAGTCCGTGCTTCTGTTCCTCATTCAGTGCAAGAGCATCGCGAGTACCTTATGTTCTTATTGTATTTAGGCGCAGGGGCCGTGACAGGTGACTGGTGGGCACCCCTTCAAGTGAGAATTTCACTTTAACCAAAGTAGAGAAGCGGCTATTACCTTGACCAAATTCATCGTTCCAGAAGCTTTTACCATCTTCAATTCTACCAGACTGTGAAAAGGTCACACAATAAATCGTGTTTTTCTTTTTTTTCTTTTTTATCCCTGCAGCAATGTCAGGTGAACCAAACGGAAAGACAAGGAAAATAAAAACCTCCAGTTTTGCATTTGGCTTGACATGTAATGACCCCGACAATCTTAAAGATTGAAGGAAAGTTGGCTGTTTGGTCGAGGTTGAAAAGTCGACCAACATCCATGAGTCCTAACAAGGCTTTCTGAAACCACCAGCGAGAGCAGAACGCGTGAGCTTGGATCCAGCAGCCTTGATGGCTGCTCCGTTTAGGCACCTTAAACTGCCACAAAATTAGTTTGGCACCATCGTGCTGCCGATGTGTCCGTCCCAGGGTCTAATGATGCCGTCTTGGGTTTTTCTATCCCGTCAGCAGAAACCAAAAGTGAAGCCCGACGTTCCAAACTTCAGTGCTGCATTCAACATGACACACATTGACCTTGGCAATCTAAGGTCTAGGGGAAAAAGTTGTGTGTCTGGCTCCAAGTTGCGATGTCAACAACGCCAATAAATCCTCACCAGCTCCCCAAAGGCCTCTCGCGACAAGCACCACAATCAGACCTGATGTATAATGAGAGACCAACAAATAGGTTCTGGTCCCAACACACACACACAAAAAAACACCACACAACTGCTGTTCGCTTACAACTTAATTTATCATTATCTTCACTCTACCTTTCGGTCCGTCTCTGCATCTAATGATACCGTCTCGATGGCCGTCGATGGGGGGGAGAACATCAGTGTCCCACGGCAACGGTGGCACCTCTGCGTGACACCTCCTCCAGTCACTGCCTGCGTGACAGCTGAGTCCTCATTAGAGGACAAGTCCACCTGGCTTGCAGACCACGACAGCACCTCTAATGACAACCTGAGACGGCCCCGGTCTCCTCTCGGTGACAGAGAGGTGCAGTTCAAACCCCCTGGATGAGAGAGCGCCCCCCCCACCCCCCCACCGGCCCACCCTCTGCTGTGCAACCAGAGAGGTGACGG
>JAUESE010000080.1:2626977-2644315 GCA_032274725.1 Malacoctenus triangulatus
AGACAAGGACACCAACCAAAGCTCGACGCATGAATAGAGATGAGGAGCCAAAGCAGCTCTGAAGAACGAGGGCTTGATTCACTAAGCCGTCTGCTCGTTTCTGCAGAAATCAGCATCGGAGCATGTTTTCAATTTAGCTCTGAATTTACTTACACATGCAGCGAAAGCGATCGCAGCCACAGAAGCGTTAATTTGACGGCGTGGCTGTTAATTAAGATCTGACGCCGAACTATTTGACACATCTCCTCAGCTATTTCTGGGCAACGGCGGCGCGCGGAGGATTCGTGCAAAGTCTTTGGCTACCGAGGCCGGTCGAGAGGAGCGATAAAAATATTTCAGTAAACTGCACCGAAGCCGACAGACTGCAGTGATAAATCACTTCCGACCCGGAGAGAGAGGAGACTACCCAAAAATGCAAATACGCATTTTTTTTGTAGTTTTTACCTCGGCGCAGCAGCTTCACAACTACAAATGCTAGCAGGCTTGCTAGCTCCGACGCAAACAAAAAAGCACTGTAAATCGTGAATTATAAGAGAATCAACCCTCGAGTCTGACCCGAGTTTTATTAAACTGTCTGTTTCCTTCCACCCCCCCCCTTCTGTCCCGAGCCTCTCCGATTCATCGCCCGGGCCGAGCAATATAGGTACTGTCATGAAAATATATATCTTCCTCCTCCTATTCAGTTTATCTTTGTCCGCATCGTAACCAGGGCCACGGAAAGCAGCGCCCCAGGCGCTCCAGCCTCGAAGACAGCAGCGAGAGTGGCACCTCGCTGGCTGACAACCAACCTGGATCCACTATCAGAAAGCGGCTGCTGTAGTTGGAGAGGACAATGAATAAAATATAAAGCTGAGGGGTGGAAATATACACACTATGTGTCGGGCAGTTTGCTGTGGAAAAAGAAAATAGATCAGGGGAGGTAGTGGGACGGGAAGGAAAGCAATGTGTGGGTGCATACAAATGTGCATTAAAGCGTCTTGGCTGGTGCGAGTGCGATGTGTTTGTGATGATCTGCACGACAAGGAGATAAAGATCTCGGACTCTCACTTCTCTGCACGGCTTTGTGTGAACATGTGGGGACAATAGTGCAGAATTGTGACAAGGGATAAAATGTAAACGCGTTGAAACGGGAAAAACAAAAAGCACGCAAAGCGTGAGAAACTCAATACGAGAGGCTGTGGAACAAATTAGCGCGGATGAACGCCGTGATGGAAACGAGAGGCGGCACAGCCACTAAGCTCCGGAGAAACGGGCTCCCGCGCATAAGCAAGCGGCATAAAGACGCGATTAAACCTGATAAAAACTTCCACCCTTATTAAACACAGCCGTTTGCACATCCTGTAGCGGGGCCAAGGAGCCACGCCGAGCAAACAGCACAGACAGGGTTTCACTGTGTAATGCAGCACAATTACATCGGCCATAAAACTAAATCATCATCAGCACTAAAAGGAACAAAGGAATTAGCTCGTATCTCAGTAAATCTGTGGTTAAGACACAAGTACAAGTGCAGTACACTCAGGCGCAGGTGCTAATGAGAGAGCATCGCTGCGGCGAACAACGATGTTTGTTTATTGGGACAAATCACTTCATTTTTAAAGAGAGTGAAATAAAACTAAAGCTGCAGGACCGATAAAAAAAATAGGCTGGAATCGACACAGTGTAAATACAACTTAGCTTTTACACAGTGGATGAGTTGAGTGCAAGACATCAAGCCACAAAATTAGCATCAGTAGACAGTGAAGACCTAACATGATTAATATACAAATTCAATAGCAAAACATGTAGTAATATATCTTTTAAAGAATCAAATACATCTTCATTGTGTATTCCCTTCATTTTGTAACTAATGTTGGTTTCACCGCTTCCACTCACAGGGGAACGATTATAAGGCTGGTCTTTACTTCCTAGTATTCATCCAATCAGATTTCAGCATCATGTGTTGCCAGGGTCAGGTAATCAACCGCCCAGGGCTTCTGTAGTGTTCCACTGAAGGGAAACCAAACTGTGGCGATAACCAACCACATTTCAAGCTGGTGACACCAGGGCCAGCTAGCAGGCCTACGATAGGGTCAGCTCCTACACGTCATTTGAGTGGATACGTTTCACTGCTGGGGTGTGAAAACGAAGTGCAACACACGTGTGGTGGGAAGAACGGCGGCACCACGCTGTTAACTGCTTGTGAAAACAGGTTAACGTGTTGATACCGCGGCTTCTGCATGGAGGTAATTTGCTGAGATCTCCCACACTAGCTGAGGAAACACGGTGCACTACATGAGGGAGGTTCATGCCAGGAAGCTGGTGTGGAAGTGGTCTCGGCTCATTTCGATCTACTCCAATCGCACGTGGGCCTCACAAATTTACAGGTAATCTTCCTAAATCAATGGATCGTCCTTGTGCGTGTGTCCGTGTTGTTCCTACTCACTGAGTCTCTTTGCTGCCTCCAGGGCCTCGGAGGCCGTATCAGCCACGTAGAAGCGCTGCACTGCCACGCCGCTCTCCTGCATCAGCTTCTTGCTCTGGTACTCCTGCAGGTTCAGCCATCTCCGGGGACTCGACCAGGCGCTCTGGAGGGGGGGAGAAACAGCAAGGCAAAGGGGATTCAGCCTTACCCGAGAGCGGGAGACAATTTAACACGGCGCGATAAGGCATCCATTTCGAGGGCTTCTATCGCGGCTAATGATAACAATTTTTCCTCTTCAGCTCAACATCTCGGCGCTCTCTGCGGGGGGATTTTCCAGTGTATAATACCCAAGCGTGTCTAGCACCTGCCTCGGAGTGTACAGGCTGCTGTCTCGGCTCACCTCCGCTCCTACCCTCACACCCTCCGTTTATTTATTTTTTTCCCCCCTTTTTGTTCCCCCAGTAATGAGGCGGGCAGCCGGGCCCGAGCTGCAGGACAGCTCAGGAGCTGTTTGCTCCATCAGCACACACTGGCCCTGTCAGCTCCAGCTGTTGTTGCTATTAAAAAGAAATTGGCTTTTTAATGTGACGGAGAGACACACGGGCCGCGGCGGAGACAGGATCCCTCCACGGCGGCGCACAGCGCCGCAGACAGACGAGCAGGTGTGTGTGTGTGTGTGTGTGTTAACGTCGTCACAAGAGCGTTCTTGAGGGAGTCATTAGGAGGAGAAGGACCATTAAAGTAAAGAGAAAACAAGCGTTGTAGGATAAATTATGGCCGAGCTTCAGCGTGCGCAAGTCTTCAACCACTAAAGGATCAACTCGCACAATCAAAGAATTGAGATGGCGTTGTGGTTATCTCGACTATTCTTTCATCTGTCAGAGTCCCGTTATCGAAGTTGAACGTACAGAAAACCCCAGAGACCCCTGAAGAAGTGTGTGTGTGTGTGTTCTAATTCCCTCTCGAAGATTAACCTGTTTCTTGCTTCTACATTCAACTGAACATCCTGAAGTCCTTTCAGAGATTCTTCAAAATTCTGCAATAACAACCACAATATTGGAATCACAATATTTAGTTTGAAAGAAACACTTTAGTTCTTCTCAGCTACTGACACACCTCAAGCACCTATCGTGGTCTTGCGTTTTTATCATGTCTGCACTCATAAATTACACTCATTTTTTATTCCCTTTCTTCTTGGAGGATATTAAAAAACATTTCGAGTGCAAAGCACAAAGAAATACAAGAGCGCTATGATTCCCAGGCGTACTTGGACCTAAACGTCTCACTGCGAGGCCCACATGCGAACCGCTGCACCACCGACCAGCACCGACTGAGGAGGATCTGAGCTGCTTTTCCATCGCTTGCGTCTGTCTGACAGAAAACACAGGCAGTCATTCGACGACACCTACGCAAAGACAAAGAGCGCATCTCCATGTGCCAGTGCAGGAGGGGCTCGTGTGCTGCGACGTGGTCAGTACAGTATGAAGCACGTAACATCATCATCATCGTGCCAAACGAGAACGTTGTTTGTAGCGCGCCTGTCCAAACATCAATAAAGCAAACATCAAACGCTGCGTCACACATACTGTGATGGAGTCGATACTCCGCTCCTAACAACGAGCGGCAGCTTTTCAGGAGAAGCAAAGAAAGCCATTCGCCGTTTCGTCTGTGCTCGACGGCGCGAAGAATGCATTTTCTGCGCCTGCTACCAACACAGAACTTGTAAAGCGGCGGCGGCATCGAGCCGGGCCCCTTCCGAAGTCTACCAGAATCCGTTCCAAACGGACAATAACGCGACCTAATGAGGCGGCTTTCTGGGTGGATTTTAGACATAAGAGCCCCCCATCATGACACGACCTTACATCACTCAACACCCAAGGAGGGAAAAAATCTGAACGCGTTACGAGTTCAAGAAACTGACCAAAAAAAAACATTGATTTTCTACAAACTGCTCAGAGCCAGCAGGCGAGAAACCACGATGTCAATGTTGACAAAGGTTTGAACGTTCGCTCTCACACGGCGTACTTCAACATATCAGCTTCAAATTTTGAAAAAAAATAAAAAAATGCTGTAAGTAGGACTTACGGAAAGCTCTTCAGAACTAATAAGTGTCAAAATATAATTTTTTTTCCTCTAAATATCAAAACGGGACTTTTTTTTCAGATGTTCTTCGAAAAAGCCAAACATTTTGTGACACAGTCATTAAGAGCGGCGTCAAAGCCGTGCTCTCCTTCAGAGTAATTCATGTTAAAATATTCAGACACCTCCACCCAAGGTTATGCTGTTTGCATATGTGAACCAAGAACACAAACATCTCGCTCGTGTGCAAAGTCTCAAACTATCAAATTTCAAAGGACGAGGAAAGATGGAATTGGGAACCTATTGAGGACAAAAGCTTGGAGTTTAAATCCTCTCGATGATAAAAGAAGAAGGATGCAGAGATATCTGTGGCAGCACAGCCCTCAGTGACCACACAGCAGAGCTGCACTCATGGACAGGAACTTTGCGTGTCCTCCCCAGCGCCCCCGCAGGGTTTCTGTGGTTACTTAATCCTCCTTTAATCACACAAAGTCATGCTTGTTAATTGAAAATCAGAGGTGACAAACTCATTGTTCGTTCAAGCATCGCAACAGCCCCGTTTGATCACAGTTGGGTTGGACAGGTAGTAGTTAGTTAGCTGTCACTGCTGCATCACTGATCTCTGAGCTGTTAGCGCTATTTTCTTCTACTGGTCGGTTCTGGTTCTCGAATTCTCAGGCTGATCTCCGCACCTACTGAAACAAATGACAAATCCAGAACAGCAGCTAGTTTTATTGAAGCTGTGAGGGTAATATTGCCTTTTTGTTCCACATTTCACAATGTCGGCTGAACCTTATCACAGGCTGCATTTCCATTGGAGACTTCTTGTATGAATGAGATTGTCTCTCTCGCTCCCTGTGATGGACTGCCGAAGGTCCCTTGGGACAGGCACCGGTTCCCCGTGACCCCGCTAAACTGGAGAGAACGGATGGAGGATGAACTGATGGTTGGATGTGTGGATGGGAGCATCGAGGAGAGGGTCATGGCTAAAGTACACACCATTACACATACATGTAATCTTGGGCTTTTTCAGGCCGGGGCTGGACTCAGCGGTGCGTAGGGGCATGACAGGCCCACTTGCATCCTTCTGGGGCCAGTCAGTCAGTCATTCACGACGCAGGAAGGAGCAGGAAGGGGGGGCGGGCTGGCAGGAGGGCGGGCGGGCTCGGAGCGGAGCGTATTTGTTCCACGTCTCTCAACCGTTAACCGACGGAGGGGCTGAAATCCAACCCCGACTCACCTCACTCACGGTTTATTTAGCAATTGTAATATAACGAGCTGGACGACCTCCTGACTAGGCAGCAGCCGGGCCGAACCCTTTTTAATCCTGAACAAAGCTTAACCATCAATAAACCTTGACAGAGTTAAACCAAAAAGAAAAAAAGGGAAAAACAATGACTAGTGATCTACAATTCATGCGAAAGCCGACCAGACTGCGTGCCATGGAGCGCCGGATTAGCATGCTCGCTCCATTCCAACTCTCGTGAGAGCCTGTCGGGAGACTTCATTAGAGCCAAAATGGGCTGTTTTCTTAGAGAACCGAGCACCCTGTTACAGACCGGCCTCTTCTTTTGCATAACTGAATACAATAACGGGGGTCACTCGCGGGTCACCCCTGCATCTTCTCTCCATTGCCACACTACTCATGCGTTGCTGCTTCTGCGGCTTGTGTTTGTATGTGGATTTGCGCTTTCAAGTCGATCTCGGCGAGCACCCCGACACCTCGGCATGCAGATGATGCGGCTCCTCTTTGGGGCAGCGCGGAGAGGTTGTGACAGGCAGCGGGGGGAGAAGAGCTGCAGTCTGGATAGCAGCGCAAACAGGAAAAGATTAATGTGGAACAAACAAACAGCTCAAACTAGAACGGAATTAAGAAACGATCAAATATTCATTGGAACAAAATGGATCCGTCTGTGCTGCGGATGTCTGTTTACGGAGCAGATCGTGGCGGCTGCGCATGTTTTTTAAGGATTCCCCGGGAGTCTCCGCCTGTCACTCATTCCAACACGTCCACTTTAGCGGAACATATTCACACAGCCCTAACAAGCAGAGCAGCAGAGCAGTTGTTTTTTTTTTTCAACTCCTCCCTTTCTCTCTCTCTCTGACTGTTGTCAGCCACCTAAAGCGACCTCTCTCCTAACCCATCCACTCCCCATGCCGTGGCCCCCCGTTCGCCCCCCGGGAGGATCGGCTCCGCTGCCCGCACGCGTGTCTCCAGCTGTCAGTCTCCTGGTCTGCGCCGGGCTCAACAGGAAATGGCAGAGGAGAGCCGGTTATGAGAGCAGGTTAAACGTCGTTCCTAATGGATCCTTCAGGAGGAATCAGCGTTGACCGAGGACGCGGCACAGTGCGGTCGCGCTGGCGGCTGCCAACCGGCTGCTGACAAACGCTCTGAGCTGTGCTTATTCACCAGCAGTGACGAGCTCAACTGTATTTGTGCACGTTTGAACATAGAAAGGACAAAATTTGTTTTGAACTTGCATCCGAAAGTTGTGTTGCTTGATTTTTAGAAAAGCTCCACCATCAATATTAGTTGGTTGCGAAGATCAGTTTATTTCTAGTGTTTGAAAAGTCAAGCGCTCCTAAACACCGTTGATGTCGAAGGGGTTAAAGGAAAAGACTCAAAAAAGACAAAGTTCTTGTTTAATCAAGCTAAAACGTAATTCTAATAAAATTGCAGCATGAGAAATGATAATTGTGAATTTATTATTTAAAGTTCATTCTGAAAATTTTACTTAGATGCACTTTTTTCTGTAAAACATACAAGGCTGACATTTCTAGAAAAACAGTAAAAATCTTTTATAATTATATTTTTTACATATTCAGTCAACAAAAGGCTGCAAAGCTTGTCTCTTGATTAAGTTCTGTCTGCCAATAAAGTTAAAATAATACAAATTAAGAGGAACATTTCAATAAAGTATTTTTGAATCAGTTTGCAGGCTGAGCGGGACCCACTGGCTGGACGGTATTTGGCCCACAGGTTGCGTGCTGATGCCACCTCCATGAACCGGGTGCTTTCCTCAGATCGTCTTTCATCCATCAGTCATTGGAAATCTATTTTTTTGTTCCTCACTTTTGGCAAAGAAAGCCCCTCAAACCTGAACTACTAAAGAAGGAAATAAACAAAAAAAAAAAGTGACTGTTCAAATAGCTGCTGTTTTATATTCTGTCACTCAACCAGTCGAAAAAATATTATTGGAGTAAACAAGCTCATAAACAAGGCAGAAGTCTAAACCCGCGGCTGGTTGACATTAATGTGACCTGAAAGGAACTGCCATAACCTAAGAGGAAAAGAAAAGCACATTTCTGCCACCAGTATGATGCATCATGGGTAAAAAAAAATAAAGAAAAAAAGGACAGTCACAAACCACATGCACCTGCTCACTCTCTTCCCCATCAACTGATATTGCTTCTGTACATTAAATCTGATGTGGTTTCTGGGTCGTCCAAAGAAAAGGAGGATTTTTTTCCCCCCACTGCAGCTACACAGGCTGCCCAAAATAACAACGGCTGCTTCCTGGAGGAGTCCTGTGTGGCTGGAGGTGGCCCTGCGGGCGCTGACAGCTACCTTGGGCAAAACACCAGAGACTGGAGGAAAACCTTGGGCACTTTTGAGTAGGTACCAGAGCCACGGACAGCCTGGATTAAAGATGGACTTTTTCCAACTCTTAACAGCAACACTTTCCCATATAGGCCTTATAGAAGTGACCAGATCATGTATTACTCATTCCTAAATGAAAGCAGGTGTTTAAAATATTTGTGCCACACTATTGTCCCAAAGTGCAGAGAATTGGCAGTGACTTTCTCACCTTTGGTTAATATTGTCAACAACAAGTTTGCTGGAAGTTAGATCTATTCACTGGCTGTACATTTTTTTTCCAACAAGAATCGGTTTTCTGAATATCTGCTAGTAGTACACTTAACCTTTGATTATCCGAATGCTGCAAGTTCGCTGACACTTTCATTCAATTTTCATACGTCCATAAAACATTTTCTTGATACCCTGTCAGCTATCACGCTCCTCCAACAGCAGCTTCCTCCACAATGTCCTGCCTTGATACCTTGCTTGGTGTTACCGGTAAAGGCTTTGTAGCTTTGTAGCCGAGCGAGGCCCTTCTCTTCAAACAAGGAGAGGAAGCACAGTGCTAAGTCATCTAAAAGTGACAAAAATCTAAGTCAGCGAGTATCTAATTGTGGGGGCACGCTGGGCGATGCTTCGAAGTCAGAACTGAACTTGTTTTGTGTGTTTTTTCACAGACAAAAAGTTTTCAAGAAGTTATGGACCTTTTCCATAAGTCAAAGATAAATTTGACCTGCTTCATGATCATTTTGCAGGTGTGGGACGGGTGCAAACAGGTCCCCTACTCTTAAAGGAGGGCAAGACGAGCAACAAGTTAAGACCTAAAGCATCGCTACAACTCCTGACTTCTGAGGGCCCCATTTCTCACATCAGACACTTCTGACTTCAGTCTTGACCCACTGATTGGAGCAAAGGATTTGCTCACTCCCGTCTCTAATTAGCTCTGTGTGTCGGCATCAGCCCAAGGCTTCACTTCCATTTTTAAGCAGCACTGTTAATCTTTAATGACTGCATTCAATACAAACAAGAAATACTCTAATTGTTTGTTTGATTTTAGGTGAGATGTTTTTGTTTAGGCCTGTGATTATTACTATTTTACTGCAGTAAACTGGAAAGAATCAACAGATGAGCACTTAGTTTTTTCATTGTATCTTATAGGTTTGCTAGATACTGTATATTACAGAGTTGCAATGAACCCTGGACTGAAAATACTGTAATAATAATGATATAACAATCCCTAACATGCATTGGTGTTGCAGTTTTAATGATCAATAACAGGAAAACAACTTTATGTTAACGTATTTCTGTTGCAACGGTCAAACCAAACTTCTGCTATTTCCTGGGTGTGAAATGAGGCTCAATATTCAAACAACTGTGAAATTGGCTATTGAAAACACAGGACACACAGGAAGTAACACACGTAAAGGGTTGTTTATACTGTCAATAAAAATAAAGCTTCACCGCTAGAAGATGATAGTGTTTGTCTTGTCAAAATGAATCATTTTTCTATTCACCGAAAAAAACACACACAAAACCCAGAAAACAAAGCGAGATTTCGGTATTAACTGGAACAAAGCGCGGTTAAAAAGTACTTCACAGTAACGTCATAGCATCCTAACAAGAGAAAATAAAGACGTCATTGAAAGACCGTGTTGTGCCTTCCTGTAACCATTTCAAATTAGAGGCATCTATTTCTAATTGAAAGGTCCATGTTTCGTTCAGAATCCAGCTAAACCAGGTTCTGAGTGATACTGAGCCTCATATCAGACACTGTGTCCTCCCTACACAATTATACAAATATGAAGTTCCTGAAAAACTACCTCTCATTGCTTTGTGCAACGATACTTGTAAACGAGTGTTTTTCTAGCCTACATAATATTTGGTGAAAATAGTTTCCATGCAGTGTTTTTTTTCCTGAAGAAAGAGATACTAACAAGGTAACAGGAGGGTTCATATTATGTCCCCGATTACACTGTGCGCTGCACCACTGGTTGTCTGAAGGATACAGAAGCTGAATCCGCTTTAGACCAAGTAATAAACAGCAATATACACGTTCTACTTACTTACAGGCACATATCACATCCAAACATCTTTATTGTTGGAGGATGTGCTACTTTAGATCGCCGCGGACGTGGTTTCGGTCACCTCCGGCCCTGCTCGGCGCTATCAGATCGGAGAGGCACGATAGCGCCGGGGTCCAGACGCGAGGCGAATAATCTCCGTGCTTCATAACTGCCCTGGAAGGGAAGCCGGTGAGAGGTGAGCGGCGGTGCGGCAGCTAAGCAGGCAGGCGGGCGAGCAGGCAGCTGGCCCGCAGTCCCCCGGAGACGCTCTTTCTACAGTAATTATCAGCCGCGGCACTCCAGAGACGGTCGCGGTTCAGTCCTGCCTCCCCAACCACCGCTCCACTTCCTCTTAATGCACACAAAGACGACAAGAATAGAGCCACGCGGGGATGTGCTGTGCACACTGGTGCCGGAGCAACCGGCACAAACAAAGTTGTATGCAGTGGGCCCAAGACGGGATAAAGTATTCACAGCAAACTCTTTGACACACAAAAGCACTCAAGATCCTTCTCATGAATGCATCCAAGTGGAGAGAAATGGGACATGGCGGCAAGAGAGAGCGCTGGAGCGGTGACAGCGATAAACAATAATATTCTCCATTAACATGTGGAGGTACGGGGAAGATGGACCGAAAACAGCCAGCACTCATTTATGCTGTGATTCGAAATACAACTTTTCTGTCGCACCTTAATACTCTTGTTTTTCACACATCAGCATTCAACCTGCTAACTCTCAATGGTAACGCTTTTTTTCAAAGTCAGTATTTGAGCGATGAGGTGATGTTATTCTTCCATTCTGACACATCGACATTACAAATAAAATTCACTTTGATGAAACATTTTAAACGTGAGCATCAAAGCTTCAAACCAACTTTATTCCAACCATTTTTAGATCACTAACTCAATTCGTTCACACACTTTCATGCCAGCATTGAAGCTACCAACTCACGTTGGTCAGCTCCTTTAATACTAACAGCAAATCAGCTAAACAACTGACCATCTATTTTCACATGCCAGAATTAAAGCTGTAAACCAAATTTGATCCTAATCTTCCTTTTACGTGCTTGTATTTAGCCAAGTTCCATTTTTTAAAGCTCATTTTATTCACACTATTTCATATCTATAATGTGACAAAGCCCAGCAGCTCCTTCAGGTCAAGAGTTTAATGAACTCTGCTGAATGACAAAACATCAGAGCCAAAGTACTAAGTCGACAGAGACTGTAACCTGGCTTAAATCACACACACGCACACACACATTTCCAGAAACACACTTTTAACTAACCATGAAGCCATAAAGTATTAATGTGATCCCGCTCTATTAATAGCCAGTCGTCATCTCACTTTACACTTTACTACGCCGCGCTTTTGATGCAAAAATTGCAGGAAAAACCTTCCCCACCAAATTCAAATGAGACGAGGGAGAAGGAGGCTGGAGTCCTACTGAGGAAGCACTTATTCCGAGAAAGAATTTTGCTTTCAGCAGGCTTGCAGCAAGAGTCTTGACATTCAGCGAGTGATCACAAAATGTCACGGCTATATACTGCAGCAAAGGCAGATACTAAGTTGGGTTTTTTTTTTGTTCTTCGCAAAGAGGTTTTTACTTAAATAACAGGGGGGTAAAAAAAAACACCCCACTTTTATTCAAATCCTACGAGATAAATTTGAATAATGTTTTGATGAAGGTCTGTAATACTGATGACACTGAGACAGAGCTGAGCAGCGTCATCCCAGTTTCAAAGACAACCGTCAAATTCGACATTGAGGCCGTCACTTCCGCATCTGTGCTGAACCGTTCGCAATCGTGACGGGACTTTTGCGTTTGTTCCACTGAACGGTGGCTTCACCGTCCCTGCTGCAGCCTTTGTGCGGTCAGGCTTTTCCATCGAGGTCGCTGCTTTCGTGTCACGGTCGTGGAGTGTTGCATTCATGGTTGCTCGGTGTTTTTTGCATTTCTGGTGCTGCTTTGACACATGGTGTTTTTATTGGGGTACAATATAAACTACACCACCACACACATCTTTTTTTTGGTTTTTACTGATGCAAATCTGTTTTTTTGGGACGTAAAATTGTGCTTTCTGTAGAGTGTTTATGTATTTAATGTATAAAGGACATAATTCCTTGAATTAAATGATGCTTTTGATCATTTTAAATGATTATTTTAACTAAGTACACAGAGTTTAGATGATGACATTCATCAAGATAGCAAATAAAATAAGGTAGGTGAATCGACAGTTTGAGGACAAACGCAAGTGATATAAAAAAGAACAAAGAACGAACTGGAACATTGAAATGTGCTGAATAAACTGTGTCACCATGCGGCGTTGTCTCTCTCTTCAGAGCACTCGGCGCTCTTGTGACCTCACACAAAGGCGTGGGGAGGACAGACAGTGCCATGGCAGCAGATGCATCAGATTGCCAAGTCCTTGTCGCAGCTGCGCGGAGCCACGAGTGGCGTTGAAGGACGAAGTCTTGGTATGCGCAACCCTACTCCCCGAACACTTGTGCTGCGGCGGCGTGGACCATATGGTGTTGAGCGCAGCATCATGCAACATCAGGACTTCTCCTCCTTCTCCTCCGAAGAGGCACAAAATTGCGCCGTCTCATGTTCGGTCGAGAGCAGGATGCCCAATGTCAAGCCACACTTGTTGTGAGAAGTGTCACTCCAGTGAGGGGCATGTTTGATGTTGGCACTTTGCAAAGTCGTTTTAAGACGCGCCGCTGCTCTGTCATTTGCCCTTCTGTTCAACTTAAGGAGTCAATAACCTAGGGCTAATTTAAAGCAGTTGTCTTTATCACTATGGGAGAGTGGAGCAATGTCAAAAAGTCGCCAGCTGACAGAGTGGCTCGGGCTCCCTTGGAAATTTATGAGCACCATAAGCCTTCATTTACAGGGGAAGGTTACAAAGCAGGCAATCGCCTCTGATCGGAGCCATAAACAGCAGCCAGTCGATGCCGCGCCGCTCGTCAATATGTCACTCACAAAATCCAAAAGGGCCGACAGCCCGGGTCAAAAAACGCATTCGTCTCTCGGAGGAGAGCCCAGACGAGGTCCGGGCAGGAGTGAGTGAAGATATGACTCCGCCTTGGCAGGTGGCGACGCCGAGGGAACGCTCTCCCCCCCTCTAAACACAGGCGCTTCGATACAGCACGGGGGGCGTTTTAACGGCCCCGCACATGCCACCGTTCAAAAGACCATAAAATTTATACGTGAAAATAATATGTCGCCATGAATACCTCTAATCATCAGGTAATAAACAATGAGATTGATTAAAACCATAAAGAAATGACTGCAAATTCTCGAATTACATACTGGATGGACACAATATGTTAAACAAAGACATTCATGGCTGAAATAATGAATTCAATAATGGACTGACAGGACTAATGACAGGGGCCGTCGTTCACAACTGGGAGAGTGAGGTCATGTGACCAACTTCCAGCGCTCACATGCTGCTTGCAGTCACACTACAATGTTTCAGGCCGCGCATTAGTAAGTGTCCAGTGATAAGTTGCTGTTTGACGGTATAATGTGATACTTGGCAGTTCCCTGGTGGCTGTCTGTAGCTCAATAGGTGCAGCGGGTCGTCATCAAGGGAAGAGATTGATGGGTCGATACCCTATTTTACTCGGTCAAAGTGTACTTTGGCAAAGACACTGAACCTTGAGATGCTCCCCGTGGTGCATAAACACATTGTATAGCATTCTGCTATTCCTGCATGTGTTTATCAATGATTGTGCGTGCGAAGCGAGTGGATGAGAGTGACTATCTGAAGTGCACCGAGACTGCAGGAGTGGTAAATTGCAGCACACAAGTAAATGAAGCACAATCACGTCCATCGATTCTCCAAATATTTGACAAAAAAATGTTGTGAATCCTGATTCTGTTCACATCGGTGGGTTTAGGTTGTTTTTTTTGGGCCGTTCACGAAAGCAGACTTGACATTTTGGGCGATTGGACTTTAGTTCAAACGAGAGAGGACACTAAAACATCTTTTTGTCGAGGACCCGCGGTGCCCAGTGCTCTGCTGGCGATAAAGCAGAGCAGCCGACATGTTAAAAAGGCTGCTCTGATTGATGATGCGGAAGACACATGCAAAGTGTTTGCTGCTGCACAAGTCAATCGATACCCTATGGGACACCTTAACAAGAGCCATCATCACTCACTACTTTTCAGAGGTCAATAAAAGAAGACACAAATCACCTGATGGTGGGGTCTTTTTTTTCCCTCCTTCCAGTTTATACATTATGAATATAGATAAAGCTTTTATATCCCCTGTGAAAAGCTGCATTAAGGCAGTAAAGAGCAGTGGTGAGCCAGGATCTATCTTGATCACAAGACAACATCCCATTTACAGAGGCCATCATCATTAAGACGTCTTGATGGCTGGACGCAGCGTGGCTCCATTAGTGGGAAAACTCCAATAAGTCAATTTTGGATCGATTCCCGAGGGAGTCTATGCAGGAAAACAAAGGAAGGCCGCCGGTGCTTTAACAGTGCCGAAGCACAATTTTAAGCGGGCATATTCATGAGGCCGCTGCAAGTCGGTATCGATGTGCTCCACTTGACACTGCTCTAAGAACTGAGGGGAAGTTTCCTTCTAATGACTGCAGAGTATTCCCGGCATGTCAGAACCACAGATGACCTGCCTTATCGTATATTTTGCTCCAAAGCCAGAAAAGGAAACATGCTTTATCTCCAGCTAAAAAAAAAGGTCTTTCAGAATAAAGCCCTCATTGCAAGCCCAGCATTCATCCATTTCTTTAATTCACAATACTTTGGTTATGTAGTGAACTGCAAGTGATCTAGATTGTGGCTCCAAAGCTGGGGCGCCCCCAGTGGTCAAAACCAGCCCACCAGGGGATCTAATTTGGCCCACTGGGTTACCATGGAAACCTGAAATGCATTAAAAAATCACGGGTGTAAATGCGTAAGTGTGTGTAGCGTTGTTTGCCTCTGTGTTGGCAACTGTGTTGAAACTGTCGGCCGTCCTTAGGGGCAGGCTGCCTCGGGCCCTTAGTTCTCTGGGATCGGCTTCCGCCCCTGTGACCTTAGTTCTGACAAAGTGGCTTTTCAAGATGAGTGGGTGGATAAACATAGCATATGCTAGTTTGCGTGCATGCTAAATTAGGCAGAAAGACAAACATTAGACCTGACTTAGAGGCTGTTGTCGGAGTACATTTAGCTGCAAATTTAACATGTTACTTTAATGAGATGAAGGTTCAAACATTCAGGCATTTTGGTGTTTTGATGTTAGATTTGAGCTGATTTCTTTTCTAAATGGAAATATTCAGTATGGTTTATGATTTGAGTGAAAAAAAAAACAAACGTCCATCTTTGGTTAAGGGAACAATGAAAAGGACTGGCTGGCATTTGAAATATTCATCCCGAGATTTGCATTTTGTTTTGCCGTGTACAAAAGAGAGTTGTATTTTTCCTGTCCAAAAAACCCCAACAAAGACTAACAGCATCCGCACTGAGCTCTGCACTTTGTTGTTCACCGTTAACCCCAGCCAGGAGACAGCTGGAGTTACCAGTGGCATTGAATACCGCATATTCTGGAGCGGGATCCCCAGATGTCTGGTAAGGTTAAAATCTCCATTACTTGTCAGGGCCAGAACCCCCCCACCCCACCAACCCCCACCTCCCCCCTCCCCTTTGAAATGACACCACCTAATTAGCAACGACAAATGACTGCAGAGGTAATTAACCAGAATGCTCCTTGAGGGCCATCATCAAATGTTTAAGAAATTAACAGATTGCCAGTTCACCAATTCTACGTAATTGATTTGTTCCCATTCAGGTTATGAACTCGTGGCTGTCCCCCATTCATTTGGCTAACCAGCCGGGAAACATTTAAAAGGCAAGCTTCACGGTGTGTCCACCTCAATGAGCACGGGCCGCATCACACGGCTCAGTCCTCAGAGCGCCCATCAGAATGATCGCCGCACTGATCGCAGTCAGATGTTTCCCTGCTAACGAGGTGGCGGCTCTCTGCTACTCTGTCAGAAACGCGGGCCAACCCGCGATTACACAAAAAGCGTCAAACAAACTGCGACCTGGGTGACACCCAGCAAAGGTGACGGTGTGGTAAAAGAAGCAAAAGTTTCTGCAGGAACAGAGTGAATCACAGGCACATCTCCGGTTAAAGGCAGCCATGTAGCAGGAGCATGCTTCATGAAGCATTAGTGCGCTAATTTGGAAAGCCTGGTCTCCTCCAATTAATAAAGCTCAAAGCGTCGACAGCATAAAGGCTCGTGTGGCTTTGGCACTGCCTCTGCAGAGCTGGATGAAAAGCAAAGACGTGCAATTCTGGTGAACCCTTAGGCGGCCGTGCCTTTTGGTTTAGAGGGATCATCCTGGCCGGGCTTTTCAAAATAATATTGCAGGCAAATTGACTTCAGCTGGGTGCATGGATGCATTCAGACTGACCAACTCAAGCTTTGACGCCTTGAGACTGCTTATCGTAACCCTGATGCCACATCCTACAATTGTTGGAGTTACAGAGCTTTCGATATATGTCAGTTCCCAGTTACACCATCAGCATGTGGATGGAATCTACATCTGATCAGAAAGGAATAAAGACACTGGACCCAGGCTGTGTCGACAGAGTCCAGATCTCTGCGCTATTTCATGGTAATAAGTAAAAATAAATAAATAAATGAACCATTCAGTTATTGAAAACGGCAAACTATAAAATAGCCGGTGAGATGCGCTTTTCACTGTCATTACTGCTATTACGTGCTGGTAGTCTTCCGTGTCCTTGCTTCTTAAAAGCTAAGGTCGTGCCCGCACCATTTGAGTGTGGAGAGAGAAATGACATGTGCCTGTTGGAGCGGCGGGGATAGAACAGTGGAGCCGAGCTGCAGGCGGGAGCAGCAGAGCATGGCTCCAGGATTTAGATCAGTGAGATTTGCATCATTGGCAGGTCTTTAGGCAGGGCAGGTCTAATCTCCCGCAGACAGGCTTAAGAAAGCAAAACCTGACTGTTGTGTCTCCACAGAAGGGGATTTGGGTAATTAGCATAGCTAATAAGACGAGGGGATACAGAGTTGCGTCCAAAGGTGTCCGGTCCGAAGGGAGGGCGGCACAGTCATGAAACAAGTGAACATCAGGAGGAATAATAACCTTGTCGAAGCAGTCTAATTCGAAAAGCAGAGGGACAGTTTGTTTGTTTTCTGCTTTGCATTTGGACAGTTTAGTCTGATAAGTTA
>JAUESE010000080.1:2661839-2674207 GCA_032274725.1 Malacoctenus triangulatus
CCCCCCCCCCCCCCCCCCCCCCCCCCCCCCCCCCCCCCCCCCCCCCCCCCCCCCCCCCCCCCCCCCCCCCCCCACTACAGCGAAGGGAGAGTTGGGTGGAGGGGAGATATTTTGTTGGGTTCCCACAAAGGAAAACTAATGCTGACAAACTCTCAACTTAAAACCGAGGAGAGGTGGCATCTGAAGCTGCTTCTTTGCTTCAATCGACGGCCCCCCCTTTGTTTTTATTCCGGGCTCGTGTATCACACGCAGCACGGCTCGCTGCGCTGGGGAGCCGTGGAGAAAAAGGCACAACCCAAACAACAACAGAAAAAACACACACACACACGCGTGCACAAACATGCACGGTCAGAAACACAGCGGCGGGGGCCGGGGGAAGGCTGCGAGCGCGCTCAGATGTGCATATGAGCGCGAGCCGAGCCAGATTCCCTCACAAGCCTCTCGGCTCACGCTGCGCCACCTTCGTCGCCAAAGGAGGACTGGGTCAGGCCTTCAAACTTTTAGCCGCTCCCTCCGCAGCCTTTCATTCCCACCCCCCCCCCCACTGCATAAACCCCCGGCGCATCGGCACGCTCCCTGCCTGTGACCTCGGAGGAGCAGCGGGACGCCTCTCATCCCTCCTCCCTCCTCTGTATCTTCACACGGACAAGAGGAGGCAGACGGAGGCGCGTTGGCCGGCCTCCTGAACATAAAGTAAACATGATTGTTACACACGAGGCTCGGGGCGTGTTATGACAGATAAGGTGTCTCCTCCGAGTGTCTCGGCGGCGGCGGCGTGCAGGACGCCGGCGTGGCGTCCCAGGACGCGCATGAAAAATGCATGCAGGTGGAATGGTGGGAAATGTCAATATAGAAATCAAAGCAATCAGGATGCAGCTGAAGGGGATATTGGTGTGATAAATCATGTTCCTTCTGACGAAGGTCACAGGTGGGAAGACGAGGAGGAGGAGGTGGGGTGGGGGAGGAGGGGGGGGGGGAGGTGAGACGAGGGGCACGCGCGGCAAGGTGCGGCGTGCTCCGCCATACGCCGCGGAGAGTGGCTGCACACTTTATTCAAGGGTGTGATTCAAAGTGTGGCTCTTGATGCAAAGTCATTTGTGACACGGTGACCTTCGAAGAGCGCCCCCCCACCACCACCACCCACCCCACCCCCGCCCCTGCTCTCGGTGTGTGTTATTTTGTTGATTTAAGCCCGGCGTTGCCGCCTCTCCCCTTTGGGGAAATGATGACAGATACACCCGCGGACCCGAGATTAGCTCAATAGGACATTATTGCCTACATCAGAAAAGCTGCTGCGCTGCAAGATCATTGATGGATGATGGCTCCCAAAATGGTTTTCCGGGGCAAAATGATACCCAAATGCATTTTTCAGGAGTGAAAATGTTTTTTGTTTTTTTTTACCCTGCCCTCGCTGTTTCTGCACACCGACGGGTGATCATTAAACTTCCTGGTTTTCATCACATAATATTACAGGAAAGCGCAGTTGCTTGTTTACCATACTGCCATTCCCCCGGCTGCCAACGGAGGTATTACTTAAATAATGCAATGACCGCAAGCAGGCGAAAATGCCATCTTAATAGCTAATACCTACAGTTCGGTCCCCCAAGGCAAATAGGCCCCTCAGACCTTAAAGGCTGATGAATAACTCAGTCTCAGGCAACAGTCTCCATGTGGAGGCGCGTGAAGGAAGGGGGAGGGAGAAGGTGGGAGTTATCTGAGGCTCCATTAACCTTGTTTGTGTAGAGGCACCTCCACTATCCTAAGCCCACATCGCGTGGGGAACCTCAGGGGACCCTCCACTAATTAACCTTGTGGAGACACCCTCAGTAGAGGGAGGCTGGGACCAGAATAATAAGGAGGCCTTTGCCAGGCCATTAGCAGCAAGATTAACACATCCAACTTTCAAGTAGCTTTTTGACACAAAACCAATATTTGCCGGCACTGGCTTGGGCCCGCGATGTGACGCCGCTGAATTCCAAGTGACACGTGCGCTTCACAGCGCCGCCGTCACACGGTCATTTTTTTTCACTCTCTCTCTTCAGCTCTTCAAGGAAACGGTGTGATTTCTTTACAGGCTACGTAACAAGCTCTGAATCACCGCATCTACCTCAACACCTACAGCCAATTTGAAATGCATTAATCCTCCTGACCTGCACCTCTGAACTAAGGGGAGGGAACCAGTGTTTCATCAGGTGAAGAATATCATGCAGGAAGCTTGGCGTGATTACTGAGGAACCATTCAGTGACGTGCATCTCTGTGTTGGGTGGAAGTGGTTGGATAAATCAATTTTTGAGGTCTCGGTGGGTCTCGAACCCAGAACCTTCTTGCTGTGACGCAACTATACAAACCACCACAGCACAATGTGCCTCAACAAGTAACAGAAAGAACCAAGTTTTTCTTTTTCACAGATCATATCCGTCCCTGTTGATGGAAAATGTCCTCCAAACTCCGAAGAGTTCACAGCATTCGCTCTCCACCGGCTGCCCACGGGTTCAGACTCATTGCGGATTGCAGATCGTGTCGACATAACTACAGAGGGGACATGGAGGCCTGGTTTGATAGGAACAAAAGACTCTTGAAATCTGACTGTAGGAATAGCTGAGTGGTAATTTGAATCTCTGTTTATATTACAGGAGAAACGGAACAAGACAGAGACCCACGGTTGAATTGTTTCAGATCGATTCTCCTACAGGTCAGGAGGTGGTGTTTTTTTTTTTAAAAGGTTGGAAAATCTGCAATTCTCACCCGAAACTGATTCCCCAAACACAGCCGGGTTTGAAAAGAATGATCTTCAGCGATGCACATCATGATCACGCAGACAAATATAGGAGAGAAGGAAACAAACTCCGTCCCTGGAAGGTTTGAAAACTGTCAGCACAAAAATGCGCGTCTGCAAACAGCAGAAAGTTGGGATCTTTGACTGGTTTTTATCTTGACATGCTGGGATTTCTGCCGGTAGTTGTGTTATAAAAAATGTATGCAAAGGTGAGCGTGGCTCTGTTTCACCAGCTCTTTATCGGGATGTGCCATCGCGTAGCTTGTTCTATGTATGATCTGACTCAGCCTTTATCTTCCCCTTTATATTCCCTCCCCACTGTGTGTTTTACTCCAACTTTATCTGCAAAACGCACCTGCGCAAATGTTTGGGTGGTTGCCACATCCCTATCTTGTATCTCTTCACTAAACTTTACAGCAGAATAAGGAAGTTTTCGCACTTCCACCCAGGAGAAAATCCACAGAAAATCGAAAAAATCCAAGACAGCACTTTGAGACTTCAAAAGGAAAAGGACACAATGCATTTGAATATCTTTTATAACTCCCTCGTGCCATTTTTTTTTTCTCATATTCAAACTCTACCCACAGGGAAAGAGATGTCATATCTGAAAGGTGACTGGCTGTTAGTCACACTTCAATGGGAGCCGTGAGGGGGCGGTCAAGGCTGAGCGCTGTAAGAATTATCACCTCTTAACCCTTCATTGATTTGGACGTATTTTATTGTGTTGTGCGGCGTTGTGAATTCCGGGAGAAATGGTGTCAGAGCAGACTTTGTGCGGCGGCGCCGGGGCGACAGCGGTGGTGCGCGCTCAGAGACCTTCTGGGCCTCATGCATAATGCTCTTTGTGTTTCCTGGGAAGGATGGACGAGTGACAGGGAGGACTGAGTCCCTTCCAGAATCTCAAATGGATTACGCTCACTTTCTCCCTCTTCTCGTCTGTCACCCCCCCCACACCCCCCCCCCCCCGCCCACATCCCCCTCCTTCTCCCTCCGCCTCTTTTATGCTATTTGCTGGGAACAGCCAACATCATTGATGTGGCCTTTTTTTCCCGCATGTGGCGTGAGAACAAAGGAACGGCACCTCCTTAGCATGCTCTTGTCGTCGTTTTCGCTCGCTCCCCCCACCCCCCCTCCGTGTTTATCCCTCCTTCCTTCTCCAATCTGTCCTACTACCTGTCTTTTATCTCTGGAATTTAATGATTTATTTTGCGAGAATGTCTGACCCATGCAGGAGCCGAGCCTGAAGTGTCACTTCAAAAGAGAGATTCGTGTCAATTACCTCCGACGTTGGCAGAATCGGCTCCGAGACAGGACAGGGTCTCTCATAATTAGCGTGGTTGTTTTGTATATTATTGCACTTCTCTCTTTCTTGTCACCTCATTGACATACATTCCTCAAGAACAACTCTCTTTGAAATGCAAGGAAAGTAAAACAATATGTACTTTTACGATACCATTTCATCCACCTACAGTTCGTTGGGTATCACAGTCGATCGCAGCCGACGACCGTTAATGGAAGCGTACAATCGAGACGTGTTTTTAGGGTGGACTCTGAGCGTGACATTTGGCGCGAGCTAAATTATAAATGAGCCGTCTCGTTTAGCACAGTTCTCTTTCTCACAAACTTCTGCCCCCCTCCCCCTCTGGGCCCAGCCACACTGACGGCCAGAGGCAGATAGACACACAGTTGTGTCGGGGTTTCGTGAGTGTTGGAGGTTTGCGGTGAAGTGCCGACGCAGTTTGGGGAAACTGCGTGGACACGTTTCCATTTGCTGCACTGCAACGCATCGTGCTGTGGCCGACCCTAAACGCAACTCGGTCGCCCTGAAAACACTGAACTCTGAAGAAAGCTGCGCATTCTCAGGAAGAACGAACAAACTCCTGGAGTACAGCAAGGCTGCCACCCCGATGTCGTGATCCCTGTTTGCTTTGATTTCCAGTGCTTCTATTTGTTCTTTGTGCATTATTCTTTCCTTCTTACACTCTTCATTTCTCATCCTATTTGTGTTCTTGCTATGTTTATATTTTCTGGTGTGCATCTCTGTTTACTCTCGCTCCCCCTTGTTGTTTCCTTGTGATTCATGTGGAGCCGTTAAGGTTGTTTTGTCTGGCGCTTTGTTCATTTCGTCGTCTCGTCCTTGTCGGCGCTTCCACGCGGATCTCTCGTGTCTGGTGGTTCAACGCTCCATGTGTCTTCACCTGCTCCTCTACCTAATGGCCTCCTGCCGGAGTCTCGTCAATCTTCCCGGGACCGAGTGTGTTTCTTCACTCCGGTCTGTCTCTGCTGCGTCGTGCTGTGTTCCTACAACGTCCACCGGTCCGTTTCTGCTTGTTTCCGTGTCAAATAAGTTCCCACGTTTCGTTCACTTTTGTTCTCCTTCTCTTTGGTCCACCAAAGAACCAGGAACCTTCATTACTGTGCAGCGCGAAGTAATATATCATGAAATTAATTCCCAGCGCCCCCCCCCCCCCACCCCTCCCCATAGGGGTCATAACATATTCTCCTAAATTTCTCCATGCTGTGTTTCATTACATAATAGCGCGTTGCCCATTAGCTCGTTGCACCCACATTTACAACCCGATGAATTATGAATCAGTTTCCTTTCATCACAGCTGGAACGCTCTCCCTGATGTGCAAATTACAACCACGGCCCAAACAAAGTTAGTCCAACACAGACCCCCAACCCTCCCAACCAGTCTGAACAGACCCCCCCCCCCGCCACAACAAGATTTCCCTCCACAAGACAACCCCGACGCCCACCCCCACCAACTCCTCCTCACCTCCGGGTTCAGCTCGCAGTACAAGCGACGACTGAGGAAGTACGTGCTTTTCTCTCTTGCTGACAATAAGTGGAAGCTAATAGATAAGCGTAGCCCCCAACGTGCCCCTGGAGGTGGCCCTGGGGGTGGAGGACGTATTAACAATAGATGTATCCTCGCCGCGTTGCCCCGTCGACACAATTGCTCAACGCCTGAGACTCCCCGCAGTGCTTTATGATTGCACGCAGATATGCAGGTCAGCCACTGGCTACGTTCACACTCTGCGCGGGGGCCCACGAGCACAGATTAGTCAGCCATAAATCAGAGGAGCAGGAGAGGAATGGGCCCCCTGGCGTAATGCAGGAGCGATTATGAACTCAAATGGGCACTCTTTTCAATAAAAACATGAAATATGATTTGGCTTCAAGAGAGTTGAAAGACACTTACAGGAACATTAACAAAGAGGTGTTCTCGGGAGGTCAGGGCACGGTTACCCGACTGCTTCTCATTCAACATGATGATGTTCAATTCACATTTATAGAAAATGCCATGAAGGTGGCACAACAAGTCCTGTATCATTGAGGTACTCTGGAGCACATTAAAGCTTTTTAAAAGGTTTTTTTTTTCTTGTCTTTTGTTTTCCAGCGAGCACTTCTGTTTCATTTCAAGTCATAAGTGACTATTTGATTGCAGGTAAACACCAGGTAGAGGGAGAACGTCTGCGAGGATACTGAGGGTGCAGGGTTTGTGAGTGCGTCTATTGTGGCCACAAGCGCGAGCAGAGCTCAAAGTGAAAATAAGATGGCACACACTCAAAAAAAAAAAAAAAGAGGCACAGGAGGAGTACATTCAAATCCTGAAAGCTGCATTTGTCATAGATGCACCATAACAGGCAGGGAAATGGATCCCCCTTCCTGCAGACCCCTTTTATCAACCATGCAGGTACAAAGAAGCTTTGATGGTTCAAAGCACAGATTTGTTCCATTTCAGCCTGAACTTAAGCCACAGTTACTGTAATCACCTCCATTGCACAATGATCAGGGGATAGAGACGGCGCAGGCGAACAAAGAGCGTGCCCACCCCCGGAGACCTCAGGTTCACCCCCAGGCAGCAGAGGCTCCTGGCTTGGCTGCACCCAGCGCGGGAGCAGGTGGAAAGTTGGTGAGGAATTATATGTCACAGCGGCAGCAACTCCTACTGATTGCTCCGCGTGCACCCATTTCTGCTGTCTTCACCCTCCCCAGGCAAAAAGAGAAGAGGGGGGTTCAGACAAAGGACAATTCAGAGAAAAACCCAGTTCAGTGCCTCTTTTATGTCCATAATCTTAAAACTCTTGTTTTCTGCGGGATCTGAACGTGGCAGCCACTTGATGAGGCTTGGGAGAGGCCGGCTTTCTTGGCCAGCATGCACCGGTCAACTTATGGGCACGTTTGTAAAACAAGGAGGAAAAACATTATCAACCACATGGAGAGATGCCAGAACTTTAGGAGCACTGCCAGGCTTTCAGGAAAGAGAGGGTTTTTTTTGTTCAGGCTTCAAGCTGGCAAGTGATCACAAATGATCCTTAAATGATTTGACGTGAATCATCGTGGATTTTAAAGTCCCCTACAAGTAGTGTACATTTAACAGACATGCCAAATCTTCTAGAATTGACTGACCATGTCTGTGTGGTCCGAGAGAAGAACATGCTATCGAATAGTGTCAAAGAATCCCTCAAAGTCGTCGTGTTCATTTCAACCTCAGAGAACAGAGCAGGGGAGAAGACAGTCATAAACACTAAACATGGGCAAATACCGGTCATTAAAAGGTAAAAGTCGTTCTCTTTTGAAATATTACAAAAGGCACAGCTGGGTCTTCCATCCCTTTTTACCTCCTTGAGAGAAATTATAAAAAAAAAAGGTTCAGTAGCTGTTCATTTTTAACAAATGTCCCTTCCTGACTAATCAGGGTCCTACAGTCTGTTGAAGTCACAGTTTCAGGTCCCTGTCTGTCTTTGTCTACACTTCCTTCTCTAAACTCCTGCCTCTTGTTGATCCATCCTCCGTGTGTCCCACCAGCTGGTGCGCTTTGGATGTTTCCACCCGAGTCTCATCAGCCCTCATGTGCATTTACACCTCAGTCGGCCATGGTGTCCTTGAAGCTTCACCAGTGTGTCTCTGCCAATGTAGAAACATTGTGAGGATCTGATTTATTTTTGGTTTATTTTATCTCGTGCTCAGCACTCTGAAAGCACCAAAAATACATTAGAAACCAAAGAGAATGATTGTGGTTTGTGTCAGTACTCTATTCAACGTCCAAAAATGTTGAAATCTGCAGGAAGATCGGCTGGAAATTTCAACAAGGAGAAACATTTATATGAAATGCAATAAGTGAGTCATGCACAGGCGACAGGAGCAATCCTATGGCTGTTCAGAGGTTTAAAAGGTGAGGAAGTCAGTGGGAAAATGTTTCCTGAAAAGTGTCTCAAAAGTCAAGAAACTTTCTTCTTTGCTCTATTTTTCTTTTCTATGTGAGCGCCTCAAAGAAAGTCCTGGCCCGTCAAGCGAAATCTGCGCCTCTCAACTCCAAAAGGCGAACTCGTCTGTGTATTTTTTTTCCCTCCGACAGTGTGTAATCAAATTCCAGATTCATATCAATGGAACTCTTGTGTTGAATAACTGTGTCAGATTTGCTGCCATTCACAGATTTTTCACAGCCTAGTGTACAATCTCTGTCTCAGCCATGACGGCCGGGCGCGATGGCTGCTGATGTATGCTCGTGGAATCTCATCGGTCACGCCTCCCCAGTTCGGCGCGGCGGCGTTTCACTTTTCTAGCGTTGTTCTGATTAGGCCCCCACCTAAATTAGATTCTTGCACACTTCTATCATTTTTTTTCATGTTGCTTTGTGTTTGTGCACCGTCCCCCACCCCCCCCTTCCATTCACGCTCCACCTCCCGCTCTATCTGCATGGCATTCTTTGGCTTTTTGTATTCGTGCAAACTCAGCTTCTGTCACGCTGAAGGGCTGACATTTCAGCAAACCATGCTATTGTGGGTCTTCGCAATGCAGTACAGATGACGGGACAATAGAAAGCATTTTTCTACTATTGTAAGAGATAATGCAGAGAAGGTTTTTTTTTTGGTTGTTGTTGGTTTTTTTTTTTTTTTTTTGCCTTCTTTGTTGGGTTTGCACTTCAGCAGTGGGGTCCTGGTGGACCCGCTGTCTCTGAAAGTCTTACCCAAGAACGTGCAATCAACTGAAATTGCGAGACAAGTGATTGCACAACACTGG
Organism: Malacoctenus triangulatus; assembly: GCA_032274725.1. Taxonomy (NCBI): domain Eukaryota; kingdom Metazoa; phylum Chordata; class Actinopteri; order Blenniiformes; family Labrisomidae; genus Malacoctenus; species Malacoctenus triangulatus. Next base: position 2,670,648 of record JAUESE010000080.1, read on the forward strand.
ACGATGCATCATCTCTTTTAAGCACCCTGTGATTAAAATAAAGACCCAAAAAAGAAGCCATATCATCGTAGTAAAATCTTTTAGCGGCTCCTGCTGGGGAGGATCAAATTAAATGCAGCACATAAGTGCCTTTATTTTTATTTTGCTGCCATAGAGCGGTCGTCTCATAAGTGCAACTAATGCATTACTTTCAGGGCATCTAAGCATTAATAATTCATCGCAACACAGTGGATCAACAATTCTATCTCGGGCACAATTTCAACGTGTACTATAAAACATTGCCAACACCTTGGTGTGCATCAAACAGGCTCATAAATCTTGGTCAAACGATCAGATACCTGCTGTTCCTCGTTGTTAAGAGGATTATCTCATTATTTTTCATTCTGAAAGGTAAAAAAAATAAAATTATGAATTCAGGAATGGGAAAGCGGTCTAATCCCTGCTTTAATGTGCGATGTAGGTATGGCTGGAACAATCCCTGCCATGTACACACACACACACACACACACACACACACACACACACATAAAAACAAAGCTCCCTCGAACGAGGATGTTTGAAAAACCTTTGATGGCGCTAAATCGAGCACTTAATGCCTTTAATTTGGCTCCGTGCAGCAGGTCTCCCACATGCAGATACTTTTTTCTTTTTTTCTTTTTTTTTTTTCTAATAAACTTGCGTTTCTTCTGGGCGGCTGCCAGTTTTTCGCAGCCCACCGCCTGGAAAAGGCGGAGGAAGAAGATTCTATTGTTTTTTTTCCCGAGGAGGGCGAGCCTGGAGGTAGGTGATGAGCGGGGTCACCAGCTGAACAAGCCGAGCGTGCTGTCATGTTGCCCTCGCCTCCGTCGCTCTGCTTCCAGTGCACGTTTCTGCTGCTCCGGTGCTGAGCACGTGCATACAAAGAGGCACACATTCCTGGATCCATGATCCACAAGAGGAATGGACACAAATATATATACATCTATATACACTGCAAATGGATGCAGGATGTCTGATAAAGATGTTCAGACATGCACACTTAAGCAGCAAAATCCTTGTTTGAGGTGTCTGAATGTTTGAATGTGGGGTTTGCATGTTATCTCCGTGTATGCGTTAGTGGTCTTGGGGTACACCAGCTTCCTGGCAAAGTCCAGACATTTAGATTACTGGATTGATTTGGTGAATCTGTTCCTAAAAACGAGCACGTGTCTGGTATTATCCCTCCGAATACACTGGTTTAATTGTGATCAGGTTTATTCCCATTATCACCTGGGATTAGCTCCGCCTCCCTGGAGTCCTGACTTTATGTAGAGATAAACAAAAGAGAGAGAGGGGAGGGGGGGTATGGATAGAGGAATGGGACATTTGAGGTTATTTTACAACCAGAAATAAAACAGCTAACAACTAATCCTAAAGGACAAATCCTCCAGAACCTTTGTTGCCCGAAGCATCAAAATGTGGATAGAACTGGTGTTTCGGGGTCTTGTTCAAATCATGTAACAGTTTCAAGTAAAATACATACATCTGCAGCATGACGGGAGCAAGAATTTCAGATGTTACAAAACCGAAGCCAAGAATGTCTTATTTTGTAAACTGACAGAATCATTATGCCTTTCTTCTGTGGGGACTTTCTTTCAAGCTGGAGCTCCTTTGTGCAGCTTGCCTGAACGTTTCAGTCCTAAACACAGTGGGTTTGCTGTGTAATTTCCAACGAGCTGCGTCGCGTCCAACCAGGTGGCACGAGGCCAGAATTCAACATTACGAGAAAAAAAAAGCACAAAAATAAAGTAAAGAAGACGTTAAAAAAAACAACAAAGTCAAAACCTGCGAACAGCTGCTGAAACGCCGCCGATTGGAAACTGCAATCGCGTGTGATGGAACAAAGCCGCGTGCTGCGGCTGGTGTAAATGAGCGGCGACGGCGTAGTGAAGCTGTGGGCGGACGCGCGCTCACGTGCACACATTAACGCCGACAGTCGAAGGGAGGAGGGCGAGTGAGGAGTGCCGTGCCGAGCGAGCTGCTGCCATACTGCAACACACAACATCCTGCATACATTAGGAGACGTGTAACGGCGCCGTTGCTTTGTTAAGGAGCTATAATGGCACCATTCCAGCAGTGGCAGGGCGCCATAGTTTTAGCTAACGTGTGGGAATACTTCCTGTAAAAAAACATGTTGTTTCTGTACAAACGCACTCGAGCTTTACTTACATTTGCAAGGCTGCAAACGTAGGGCATGAAATGGCTCCAGCAGGATGACACCGGGAGACGGACACCGGCCAGTCTGCATGTTTTAGACAGTGAGGTGTGGCAGCTGCTTGAAGAAAGATTTATGACTTGAAGATCTCCTGAATGAGAGCAGGACGACTGAGCTTCCTCACTGTGACCATTATGCCAGATTTATCCTTCTTCTCATTCTGCCTCCTGCACCCCTGCAGCTGTTTAATGATTAGGGAAATAAATGAATAAAATCTGCATTTTTCTCTCAGACATTGACAGCAACACTAACCCCCCCCTTGAGTCCCTGTTACCAGGTTAGTCCTCCCTCACTGCTGGTTAAAAAAAATAGCCTGCTGGTTGCATCTGCTGTTGTGTAATGAACTCCTGTGCAGGATTTGTGGAAGACAGAGAAGCATGGCAGTTGTTTGGAACTATGTTTGAGGGTCCCCCCCCCCCCCCTCTCTGTTTTGACACCAGTAACTCTGAAGCGAGGCTCCGCCCTCCCAGCGGGTGAGTGCGTCCCAGCTCTCCGTATCAGGGAGGTGGCAGTTCCTTTGTAGGTGCACAGGAGGGGACGCGACGTGACTCATCCTTTTACAGGCGACCACCCGCAACACTAAAGCCCACTCACCACCGCTATCCTGTCTCTCTTCTAATCTCTCCTTCCCTCTTAGAAGGAATGCTTGGGAAAAAAAAAAAAAAAAAAAACCTGGCAAGCAGAGCCACGTCCTACCGTTCACACAATGTTCAACGAGAATCCTGCTCTAAAAAAAGGCCGCTGCAGTCTGAGGGTTAGTATCTGCAACCAAAGAAATAACAGAAACCCACTGCGTCAAAATGTGTAAGATCATGAAAATGTATTGCACTCTATTGTTCATCATCTCAATTTGTTATTTTTATATCTTTCCCTGTAAATCTCAGTCCTTAATCCTGCATTAAGGTCTTTTTGTTACTGACTTGTTCCACCTGTGTCTTGTTCTCCTCCCGTTCCTCAGCGTGTGTTTATGGTGCCGTGTTCCTCCCTGATGCAGATTAGTTCCGTCCCTAATTGTACCAGTTCTGGCTCATTTGCCCTCTTATTATATGTGTTGTTTGGAGAATATCTACTGTTTGACTACACTGACGCATACTGTGCGACTACTCATGGGCAAATTAGGGGCGGGGGGGTGGGGGGGAGGCAGTTACTTGAATTGAAAAAATAACAAGGTCCGTTTATTTAAATTGTCACACTTTGCCAGGTTATGTTGTGGGCCGAACTGAGGGCTCTTATATGTCAGGATTGGCCTCCAGGTAGTGTGTGTGTGTGTGTGTGTGTGTGTGTGTGTGTGTGTGTGTGTGTGTGTGTGTGTGTGTGTGTGTGTGTG
>JAUESE010000080.1:2741389-2754000 GCA_032274725.1 Malacoctenus triangulatus
TGTGTGTCTGCGTGTGTGTCGCATCGTCGAGCAAAAAGACAGTAATTGAAGCACAGCAAGGAAAGTGGGGGGGACAAAAAAAAAATCCAGCATTGAATTATCTTTGCTCGTGTCGAACATCGGTGACTTTAAGCAGCATGTCGGAGGAGCGACTTCCTTTTTTTTTTTTTTTTTTTTTTTTGCTGTGGAACAGCTGACACATGAAAATCCCAACTATGATGGATAGAAAGTTCTCAAAGTATCCCGGCCCCGTTAATTGGAGCAAGTGGGTAAGGGATGAGCAACAGAGAGCTCCCGATGAATTTTTAAAGGCCTCCAGTTTTTCTGTTTTTTTTTCTTTTTTTTTTTTTCTTCTTCCCATCCTCTTTTTTTTCTCTCTCTCTTTTTTTTCTTATTTTTGATGGGGGGAGTTTGACTGGTTGGCAAGTCAAGCTTGGTGCCAAAGATGTACAAGGGAAGTGCAAGGCTCAGTAAGTGTCTTTTCTGAATAATGCAGTGGTCTCAATGGGGAAAGAGGGGGGAAAAAATAGTTGTTGCCCCCCTCCCCACACACACACACACACACACTCCTTCTCCCCCCCCCCCTCCCCCATCCCATCGTAGAGGAATCATCCAACCAAAAGATGGCGAAGGGTGAGGGTTCTGCGACGTCTCCTGTCAGATGTATCAACCCACAAAGCCCCCCCCCCACCGCACGGCTACACCGAGCAGGGTCAGACGTGTTCACCACGCTCACACGTTTCCACGCCTCATTTCCCCACTCGGGCCATTAGGGTGAGGGTGGGGGGGGGCTTGATGTCAAGTCCAAGGGGACGTGTGCGTCGCAGCGGTTGCAGAATGACGACGAGCACTGTGCTGCGTTGTCGGTTTAATCTTTTTTCAGTTTCATTCACATTATGGGGGGGGCGATTGAGTCCAGCTCGGCTGAAAAAAAAAAAAAAACATGCCCGAGGGGTAATTAAAAAGAGGGATGCTTTACGGTGTACAAGCATCCGCGTCAACACTGATCTGCTCCAGTGTTATTTAATGCGAGCAGTGTTCCGAAAAACTTTAATAGTTTACCCAACAGTGATGGGGAACTTCCATAATTGATGCCGACTCTCCTAATCTGGAGATATGCGGAGATGTTAGAGCATCGTAATCAGTGGGGCTGATGCTAGACACTCGGAAATAGCACCCCCCCCTCCCCCTCCACCCCCACCGCCTCTTCTGCTGCTGGGCAACTGTATAATTTACTGTACATTATGTGTTTTTGTGTGTGTTTTTTTTTTTTTTTCGAAGCGGATTAAGCCGACATCAATCTTACTCAGGCGCAGAGTGGCGTTAACCGATCCAACCAGAGCGGCGCTCTCTCCGAATTGAAATGCTATGATGAATATTTGAATTAGAATTGATTTTATAATTTGAGAAGCTCTCTGGTTTCATTGAGGCCAGAACCCTTGGATATAAATAGATACAGCTATGTAGGACGTGGCAAAAAAAAAAAAAAAAGATGAAATAAAACGATGTCTTGCCTTGGAAAAAAAAATCCATCGGCTTTCATGCTTTGCTGTTTTTTTTTTTTCATTAGCAAATAATGTCTCTATGTTTTCCCTGAATGAGGTGATGTACTGGCTGCTGGACTGTAAAGGAAGTTGTACAATTACTTGGCAAATGAAGCATGTGAAACGCGGCATTAAAACATATTAGGCACCGAGGAAATGATGAAGAGTCATTCCAGTCTGTGAGTCACACTTGCCGTCCGTTTTTCCTTTGATCCTATTCATCTGAGGTTATCCAGTAATAAGTATGACGAGGCTGTCACAGTATTATGCGGTTTACTGGAAGAACTACAAGGAAAACTTGTTATTGTTATTACCTTATTGTGATGTCAACATAGACCCAGATTGTCAGAACACAATGTTACAGGCCTGCCTCGAAATCCAGTGTGATGCCTCTTTCTAGGAGATGAATCACGCTCCAATCTGAGTGGATGCTGGTGCAGAGTTAGTTTGAAACGTCCATTTTTTTATCAATTCATGCTGAAATTACAATTCCTCATTTTTCCTGCTTCCAATCCGCTTCTCCTCGCGCTCATTGAAGCTCCGGAGACATCTGACGTGACGAGGCCTCGGCGGTTGCATGGTTACGTGACTCTTTGCATGGCGAAGCCCTGATCGATGCTTCTGCTTCATCAGCTCAATACGGTGTCGGGCACACGAGCTCAAGCAGAAGACCGTGTAGCCTAACAACTCCCCCCAAGCTGCCTTGTTTGCATGTGTCTGAAATGTACACTTCTGTACGCCACGTCAGACAGCGAGAGATGTTTCGAGGGAAGTTTTTATTGCAGGAAGAACGACGACGACCCCTCATACAACCTCTTTGATTCACCACAGATACTGTTGACTATCTCCAGCTATAAGGTGCACTGGGACGTGTCCTGGAGTGATTCCTAATTAGCTGCGTGAACTGTGTCTTGATGAAGTAACAGTGAGATAATGCGACTGACGTTAGACTGGGGTTTGTTTTTTTCCTGCTGTAACGTTCAGCTGCTTTCTGCGCCCTCGAAACAGCAGCGCTCTCCCACCGACACCCCCCCAGCGGTGCACAGATGTGGCGCAAGGTGCCTAAATTGATGGTGCAGGCACGAGGCCAACTGTGGCACCTCAAGGTAGCAAGGACACATCCCGTAGTGCGCGGCGAGTCAAAATAGGGCCCAGAGTGTCGGAAGTTCACTTGAACATATCACAACACTTTATTGAATTCGGTTATCTAATAGCTCAAATATCGTCCGTGCTGGTACATGGGGCGTAGCTGCTCTCGCTGGGTTCTGGCTAGACTGCTGTCGCGACGAAGAAATAGGGCGAGTTTTATCTTGTAGAGAGAATAAAAAAAAACCAACAAAAAAATGCTGAAATCATCTTTCTGTGGCTCTTGGATTGCCGCCCGACACACCGTCTGAAAAAGAACAAGTGGCACAAAAAGCGAACGGAAATCCAACACGTAGAAAAAAAAGACAGAGAGAAGGGGGGGCCACATGGGTATCTGGAGGGGGGGGAGTGAAGGTCACGTTATCCTCCAGCTTGTTGAAGCATCTAACAGTGTTTGAGAAATCAGCTTATCTGCCTCCTGCAACAGTAAGCCGACAGGGCGCGCAGGAGAGAAAAAAAAAGAAAAGAAGAAGAAGAAAGGAGGAAGTGTGGCTGAAGTTTCAGGATTGTATTTATTTATTTCTTTCTCGCCACTGTTTCCGTGACAAATCGGCATAGTCACCGCCGAGGCAGGGATTGAGTAACGAGTTGCCCGACTGCTTCGTCACCTGCTCAGGAAACGGTGCTGCCGCTGTCTCTCCCATGAGCCCCCGCTTCACAGCCTGCGATCCCCTCCCCCCCCTCCCTTCCCGCCGCCCCCCCCTTTCCTCCCCGGCCCCCTCCGCGTCCCGCTCGTGCGGCTGAAGATTGATGGCGCCCTGATTCTGGGCAGCCAATTCTGGTCTCTCAAGAAATAATCCACTACATTGACAGATGAGCCGAATGTGACATGACACACACCGACACACACACACAAACACAAGCCTGGCCGCGCGCTCTCGCCACCTGCCAACGCGGAGATTCGGCGTCCTCGCGGCTACACAAACCAGGCCACTCCTGACAGCGGGGGAGGGGGAGGGGGGGGGGCAGGCTTCACCACAAGTCAGGAAAAGTGCAAGCGGTTTACGAAGTCGACGTCGATCTCGTACCCCCCCCCCCCCCACCACCCCCCTGTGATGAATGAAGGTGACTGCCGACGTCTTGTCTGCTGAGCCTTTCCGTCATTAAGCCGTGCTTAGCAGGTGCTGTATTTACTCAGCATCGCAGCTGAAATACGCATACAGTTCACAGTATATCAATACCCAGAGGGGCCGGCGCGATACAACAACACTTTGGCTGTTGCTTTGTTTTATTACGACTGTGACAGGGCAGTTAAAACACAGCCTCAGATCTAAGAGAACAGGTGCAGCTGTGAGACAAACTCTCGGCTGCGCTCCTTTGAACAATCTGTTGCGCGCGTTTCGTTGGACCTTTTTCTTTTTTTTTCCTTTTTTCTTTTTTTTTGCCTCGACGACAAAGTGTGTCGGCGCTTCATCACCGAGCTCCACTCGTACTCGAACCCTTTATTATGTGAGATGGAAGCAATTAGTTTGACAGGACGTCATGATTAGAGCCCGTGATGAAATATGAATTAACAGTTAGCTGCATGCTAATGCTGCATGCGCAGGACAGATTAGACAGCTAAAAAGGACTGATAGCTAGCGCGCTTGTGTTTTTTTTTTGTTTTTCATCGCTTCAAAATGGCGCGTAAAGACGAGTCCCAAATGATGGGAATGCATTTTAATGAGCTCATTGTTCAATGTGCCATACCGCTCCCTCGGTGGAGAAAACTCTTTGAGGCGGAAGCAAACATGTAATTACTCTGATTAGCCAAGATGCGTCGTGTGGTCAAATAAGAGCAGCAGCGTGATCAAAAGCGAAGGCGGCGCTCCAGTAATTTGGGCGGATGGCGCTTCGGCTGCGAGAGCACGTCCTGTCAGAAATGCGGCGGCGCGAGTTTTTATGTATCCATCGAAAAGCTCCGGTAAGATCCGAGGATAGAGAGAGGAGAGAGCGAGATCTGACAAGGTTGGGGTGTTAAAACTAAACCCAGGAGCTTGATTTAGGATCGCTGGCTCTTTGCTGAATACGGACAGTCTGCAGAAGTGTGGAAGTCTTACATACCTATGGTATGAATCCATCTTTCCTCTCCCCCTCTCTTTCCATCGTGCTGTTTGAGAATATTTATGATTTTTTCTTTTTCTCAGGCAGTGTTTGGTAATGCTAAGAAACGAATTCACACACTCAGAGTTTTAAACACTGAAGTACTTCCTGTGGTTGTCACCCTGCTCATTACTATAGCTCAGCATGAGAAAATAGAGATCGCATTAGTGAGCGACACTTTCTATGCCTTCAATCCCTGCAGGAGTTGATTTCAGCTGACTGGGTGAAAGCAGAGTTGAACCTGGACAGTCCAGAAGGGCACACGATCACACACACACACACTCGTATTCACACCTACTGACTATATTACTCAACAGCTGACCTCAGATGCACGTTGGTGGGAAACAGACTAGCCAACCTGGAGGAAAATCCGCTCTCACACCCGGATTAAAACTGAGAAACTGGAGTGCTGACCACCAAAACCCTCTTTGTATCACCTCCAAAAGTGTGTTGGACTTTAAAACAGGACGTATAGTCGCCCTCTCAATGCTGCACAGGAGTACCCTTCAAGACACTCCATGTGTCTTTGCGTTGCAATTAAGCCAGCTTTATTTACGTCCCCATTAAACTGCGGGGACTAATTAGTAGGAGAAGTGATGGTGAAAGAGAATTCAATTAAACTACAGTCACTTGAACCGACGACGCCCTAATCGTGTTTTGGTAAAGTGGATAAAGGGTGTGGGGTGTGGGTGGGTGGGTGGGTGGGGGGAGGTTCTATGTGGTTAGTGGCTCTGGTTTCGGAGGAAACAGGAGCACATGGTGTCACACACAAGCACACTCAAGTTGGAGGAACAACCTCTTATGATGCCGGAGGTGCTGTGTGTGTGTGTGTGTGTGTGTGTGTTGTTATTTTTTTATCCTCGCCCGTTATGTTTGACGACAGATCGACAGCGCGGCGCGGCGCCTTGCATTGGCGCGCTGAATGAAGCCACGGGGGTGGAGTGGAATCATAAATTATATATGAGGTATATTTAATTAGATTTATTCATTTTTTTTTTTTTTTGCGAACATGACATCCGCAAATCCGGCCTTTTTGCCAACAAAGAGGAGCTGAAATCCTATAATCTACCTCCACACGGGATTATAATTGCTTTGAAAACCGCGGGCTTAGGTAGAGAGCTCATCAGCGCGCCGCGATCTCTCACTCTTTATCACGCAGCATGCCCTTCAAGGTAATAAAAGCAACCTCTGTGGGGGGAAAAAAAAAAAAAGCAGGCAGTAACTGCTGCCTGATCATTCAGGTGCAGAGCAGAGCCCCCGCCCCCCCCCCCCCCCCCCCCCCCCCCCCCCCCCCCCCCCACCCCACCCTGCCATCACCCCCAACTCCTCATCCTCTTGCCCCACCCCCAGCACCCCTCCTTCATCTCCTCGTCTCTATCGGCCCCTCAGACGATTTGTCATGGATCAGATGAGACAATTTGTCATGGATTAGTGCACTTAAATGTCTGTGTGATAGTGGAAGCAGTCACTGGAAAAGCTTAGGAATCCTATTACACTGCGTTTTATGGCCGGCGAGGGGGGAGGGGAGGTGGGGAGGGGGGGAGAAAGAAGTGGAGGTTGAATTGGCACTTTCCGTGGCCCGGCGTACCGTTTCTTGACTTCCCCCCCTCCACCACCACCACCACCACCACCACCACCACCACATAATCAGAAATTCACTTAAGAGGTGAGCTGGAGTGTTGCGTCGGAGCCGGGGGAAGCCGACAGAGATCTGTATGCTCTTTCCCTGATTCGCCCTTTCTTCGCGTGCAGCATGGTGCCGTTTAATTGAGCGTTCGCCAAGTCTCGCCCCCCCCACCCCCACCCCCGGTGCTGTTGTTGCCGGGGCCTGTCACGTCTTCAGGTGGTTGCGCAGCACAACACAGGAAAAACTCCACACCGGCGCTTACAGGCAACACAGCCACACCTGCACATTTGGGCTTAATATAGATTATAGACACTGGATCTGGGGATGGCTGAGTTTCACCTCGTCTAAATTCAGAGTTTGGAAGAGGGGACAGATAAAACACCTGGATGTGTCCTTGTAAAAGTCTCTCTCTGAGATAAACAAGTTCTGTGTTATCAAAGACCTGATCAAAAGAAACATCGAAAAATGGAAGAGAGACTGGAGTTCGCGGCCTTTTCCTCTTCAGGTCATCACTTCGCTGCTCTTCCTCAGGTCGCGTCTTCGAACTGTGCGCACGTTGGTGCCGTGCATGAGTTCACCCTGGTTGCTCTCCCGTCAGAGACGAGATGATGGGCTGGATAATGTTCTCTCTCAGACGTCAGATAATCATGTCAGAACGAGTGTATGAGCGCTATTCACTACAGGTGAGTCATTCCCCCAACTATCTTCAATATTGTGAAGAATAATAAAACAGACGAAGGAGCCTCGCGGTGCGCTGCCTGTCTCGTCACACTCTGAGACGCTCACCTGTGTCACGCAGCACCGTGTGCCGGTTCCCAACATATTTCTTATCTGTTCGCGCTCCCCCCCTTTTTGTTTCAGAACAGAACGTTACTGCAGCATGCGTCACTGACACTTTTTTTTCCCCCTCTCGCCACAACGCGGCTTCTCCGCAACTCATTTGGGTGACATGGCTTGCTTATGTTAACGATGCAGAGAGACAAGCTGGCAGGTGATTGTGATGCAGGAGGAGCCGATGTGTGGTGCCATTTAAAAACCACTGCAGGGAGACAGACGTTGCTCATTCGGTGTTTTGTTTGCCGAGAAGTCACTTTGCCCGAGCGAGTAGTTTATCTGCCGGCTCGTGGAATGAGCTTTTTGTTAAACACAGGAAGCGCTTCCTGTTTGGGCGCATCTATAGGACGCTGATGGGAACTTTTTGGCCCTAGTTCAGTTATATAAGAGAATCGAGCTGCTGCTGACTTTTTGTATGAATAGAGGTTGAATAAAACATGCACCTGTTTCATCATGACCAGAGATCTAAATCGATCAACATTGTTTTCAGTTGGTGGCTTCCCTACTGATCAATCCTTTTCGGTCGTTGACGTTTTGTTGCTCCGACGTACAGCAGACACCGAGTGAGAAGGCTGTTACCCGATTTGCAGTCGTGGTTGGGGGGGGGGGGGCGGGGGGTTGCCCCCCCCCCCCCCCCCCTCTCCTGAAGAGTTTCATCGTTTGTTTATTTTTCCTGCTTTTGCTGCCTGCAACCCTACGATTTCTGTTGCTTCAGCTTGTGGGTTTTTCAGCAGCAGCAGCCGGCAGTTTGTCTGCTACCTGCCCCGCTCTGAAAAAAAAAGCTGACACACACTATTTGCTCTTAGCTTGTGGAGGGTTTTAGAGCTCCGACTCCCAACAAGAGGTTACTTTTTTAGCAATTCAAGGGGACTAAACCTTGTAAACAAGAGGATGTATGAGTATTGCGCTTCGCAGGAGATGCAAGTAAGATGTTGTGTGGGAGCTGGTGTTGCTTGGTGACAATTAGACGTGCAGGGTGGATGAAAAAGGTCCTTCGACATCAACCTGAATGCGTCGAGGAGAATGAGACTTCATTTGCAATGTAAAGAGAGAAACACTCTCTATAATGCCAGATTGAAGGCATTTCTCTCTCAGCGTGCATACACACTCTCACCTTAACGCCGAGCAGCGTGCCATCTTTGCACTTGCCTGTGCCTTCAATAACAGGATATTTCCGATGCATATATTCAATTTGTTGCCAAGGTGACTTGCCTTCCCCGTTCAGTCCAGTGAATCACTCATTCAAGCCCTGACAGGGGGACAGAAAATGGATTATGGGGTTCGGAAATATGGAAACAGAAATCCGCTTGCTTGAATATGTCCCAACTTGTCAAAGGAATGATTGAAAGTCTGTCTAAATTTTCCGCCCGGGGTGCTCCGTCAGCATTAGCCGAGGTCTATTTGTCTTGTCTGATGTGTCCGGGGGAATCTATGCGGCGGCTGTGCCCGAGCCAGCGCCGTATTGTCTTATCACAGCTCCATCTGACAGCAGACGCTCTAATAATGGAAAGTTAGGTTGAGATGTCACGGCTAACTGTTTTATCGCGGCTCGCCGGAAGACGACACGCGAGACGGACACGGCCAAATGGCTGAATAAACAGACAGGGAATCTTCATTTTAATCTGCTTTGCCCACCATGTTGGTGGGTTTGTCTTTTTTTTTTTTTCCTTTCTTTTTCTTACCATTGTGTGTCTTGGATTAAATTTGCCCATCACTCACGGCAGTACACGGCCAGAATGGTGACAGACTGTTGAAAATGTAGGAGAGGGGGGGGCAATTAGCGTCCACAGGCCCTGCAGTGTATCTTCATTTGCCACCGTATCTCCAGCGCATGTCAGGTTCAGTGAACATGGCTCGCTGCCCCGGTGCCTGTTGGCCACCGGGTTGCCAGAGGATGACGGATGAGGTGGCACCTGCAAGTGTCTGTCTGTAGCCTAATGACCCAGAGGAGCGCCGCGGCTCTTTTCCGCCCCCCACCCCCCCCACCCCCTCGCAAACGCGCTCTCCATCCCCGCCTCGGGTGTCATCCGAGGCCGACTCGCAGACTCTCCGAAGCGTCGGAGGGGGGGAACGAGAAAAGAAATAAAAAAAGAGGAGAGTCATGCTCGGCTTCTATTATCCAAAAGTTTGCGGTTTCGTATTTGTGAGGAAATGCTGTTTAGTACCTCAGGCGGGCTGCGGAGGATTTTCTCTCCCTTGTCTGGCATCCCGGGGCTTTAAGTGAATGAGGTGCTGAGCCTTCCAACAAAAAGACCTTTCGACCTGCTTTTCTGTAAGTTGCGCGAGTTTAAACGAGGATTAATATTTGCTCTGAGGAACTTTTTTTTTTTTCCGATCTTTTCTCTTTTTTTCCCCCTGACGGCATCAACAGAAGTGGAAGCCTGCCACACGTGTGACAGCCAACGGGAGTGTTATTGGAACCGAGCTGATGAATACCTTTTTTTCCCCGTGCGCGAGCTTTGATCGCAACATCTTTCTCTACCCCTCCTTGTGGATTTCCCCCCCCCCCCCACCTTGTCTCCCAAGGCATGAGCCGCAAAGTGTGTAGGCATGCCTAAATAAAGAGCAGTGGAACTGTACGGATGCACGACCGTATCCCTCACCTCATCTTTTACATAATACTTTTCTTGCTTTCTTTATTCTTGCAGAGTCCACATCAAGGCCTGTGAGCTTTGGCTGCTTAGTGAGAGACAAACAAAACATCCCTTTTTTATGTCGCAGTTGAATTTTTTTTTTTTTTACATCTGTAGTACATCGGAGCCAAATTCAAAGTGCAAAATATGTTGTTTTTTTTGTTGAGCTGGTGCCCACACAGGAAAAACATCCCCAGTATGACCATTTAATTTGGCAGATGCAAGATTTTTAAACTGTTAGTTAAACAGCTGCAGCATTTAGAGATTATCTCCACATGTTGTTCTTTTTTTTTTTTTTTTTTTTTTTTTACATCAACATGCTGTAGAAGTGCTCTTTGCAAGGCGGTGGTCAGTTGCTCGAGCAGGTCATCTTATTCACAGGTTGTTGGTTTGATTCCCCCTCCCTCCCTTGTCGTGTGCTGACGTATGTAAACACTAAACCCTTGTGTTTCTGCCTTAGGCGTGTGAGTAGCTCACTTTGCGGGTGTCACCATTGATGTGTGACTGTTAATGGGTGATGTGGCTCATCATGTATAAAGCACTGACACTGCTGGAGTGGTTAAAAGACGTTCCATATTTTTTCCCCTCCAACAAAGAAGGCTGTATTTTTCTTTGATCAAAGTTGCTCCCACCTTGCATGGCAGCCCCCCCGAGTGTGTGAGTGTGTGTATGAATGGCTGGATATATCATGTATAGTGTAAAGTGCTTCGGAGTCTGCAGAATGCCATGAGAGAGAACAAAACAAGGGGCTATTTAAGTGGAGTCCATTCACCATGCAGATCCATCATCTCTCCATGCATGCTCCTCTCTAATCAATCCCTCCTCTGCATGTATGATCCGCCTCCTTGAGAACAGAGGGATCTTTTTGCGAAGGCCTGGTCTATATATGTCACAATAGTGGGATGAGAAGCCTCAACATGCCTTTAACTCCCCTGAAGACCTAAATTAAGAGTTGGGATGTTTTCCTTGTGGGTTCTGAGTGGAACGTCGACACCTCCGATTTGGAAGCCAGCCAAATGTTTTCCGTTCACGTTTCTGAACCACCTCAGCTGGCTCCTTACAGCGAACCCCCCCCCCCTCGGTGTCTGATTTAGTCCCTGTCAGAGTTCAGCATGCAACAGTACACCAGGATCATCCTCAGCACCTCATTATGCATGTAAGTAAAGCCACTTATCAAAGTCTGTGATTGTAGAGAGGGTGGCAAAGTGTAGAGGGGCCCGATCGTTTGCTCTGCCCCCCCGGGCCCAGCCACCGGACAGGTCCGCCCGTGTTCTTGGCGTAAAGTCAGCTCTTGTCAGGAACAGAAAACCTGAGTTTCAAATCTCTGCTGTCGAGGGAAAGGAGAAGCCCCCCCCCCTCGCTCGCTTACTGTACATTAAGCTTTCAGTGTTACGTTCCACCTCCTCTCCTGTTGCGCGGAGTACGAGCTTTGTGTCGAGCCGCGCTCAGATCTCCCAAACAACCCCCCCCCCCCCTCTTCTCTTAGGTGCAATCAAAGCATCAGTCTTTTGATTCAACCTTGAATAAAAAAAAAACAAAACACGGAAATGTTTGGTGATACGTTCGGTGCAGCCAGCAACACTCCCGTCTGGCTCCATGCGACATTTTTTTTTGCTCTTTCTTTTTGTTTTTGTGTTTCCCCCCCCCTCCCCCCCTCTCTGCTCTTACAGAATGCGTGTCAGGCAGCGAGCTGGCAGAAAAAGGGGGGATGAAGCTGGCTCTGTCTCAGCGCTCATATTAGTCACACTCACTCGTATTATTCAATCACCGTCTTATGTCACACTCCTGCACGTTTTCTCCGCGCGCCTGGTTGCGCGCCCGCTCTGCTCGCCTCCCCTTAGCATGACAGCAGCCCTCCTCCCGTGCGACGGAGGATCACCCCGGCGTGGAGCGTGGCTCCAGCCCCGGCGCCGCCTCTCGCAGTTTGTTGGGGGGTGGGGGTGGTGGTGGGGGGGTGTCGGGGAGCCGCGTGTACGCCGGGCTGTCAGGGCAGTCACAGCAGACCGGCTCCGTGTGCGCCGGCATGTTGCCGTAGTGATGTTATTACAATTTTGGATGATTCACATGAGAGGGCAGACAGATTCCCACCCACCCCCTACACCCGCCTCCTCCACAGCCCCCCTTTTCTGTTGTTTTTTTTAGTTTTTTCCTCTCAGCTCTTCAGCAAATGAGAAATGTCACCCACAGCTGCAGCTGGGGCAGGCTGGAGGGGCTGCAGATTCAAAGAGCGGTGACTATTTGTTCCACTGGTGTGATGTAGTTGGTGGTATATAGCAGAGGGTTGAGGAATAAATGTTAAGACACGATGGTGGTGTTAGATAAAGAAAGGAGGAGGGGGGGGAGCAGAGCAAAGGGAACAAATGTGCTTCATTATTCATCATTAAGTGTGTGAGAGGAGTCAGGCGATGTGACAGTGGAAGCGACCGAAAGATTCACACACCTGCGTGGAGCGACGTGGAGCTGTGTTTTCGCGGCGCCGAGTCTGAGACGCGCAAATAGAAGAAAAAAAAGAAAAAAGAATGATTTCTTCTCGGGGCTGCGAGGTGCAACGGTGTCACCGCATCCTCGACCTTCAACTTGTTGTTAGGTCGCACCCTCACGTCATGCTAAGTTGGTGACAGAGTCGTACAGCTGCTGAATCTATAAGACACAGTTTGGCAGCTTTGCTTTTGTCGGCTGTCCTCACAGCGTAACACACTGTGTGTGTGTGTGTGTGTGTGTGTGTGTGTGTGTGTGTGTGTGTGT
>JAUESE010000080.1:2789543-2809024 GCA_032274725.1 Malacoctenus triangulatus
TTTCTTCAAAATGTGCAACTCTTTACCTTGGAAATGATTGTGTTCATTCCAAGCATGTTTAGTCAACGGCCCACACTCCTACTTTTTTTTTGTTGTTGACCTGGTTGTTCCACAGTAACCTCCACTGGGGGAAGCTTAGAGTCAGCAGTTCACGGCAGCTACCGTCTTGGCGAAGAGATAACAGAAAACATGGCGACTGACGTGATGGCGTAATGCGCCCTTCGGAGATAGTGAGACCGAGGCAGCGCTGTCAGCGGCGATCATCGCTGAGGGTAATAAAGCGCGGTGCTTGGAGACCAGGGAATATTCCAAATTGTTGTCTCGTTTTAATGTTTCATCGAGCCTTCATGTTTCCTCTCCGCGTTCCGGGGTGGCTCCTTTTTTGTATCCGTAATAAACGTTTATCCCGACACCCGCAAAGCAGGCTGAGCCCCCGAGCCCCTCTGTGATTTCTTGAGGGGTGGGGGGGGGGGGTCTTCGACCCTCGTGTGGAAAACCTTTGTACGACACAATTTGAACGGGCGTCACCGACGCCGAGCAGCACTGCAGTTTAATGAGCTCTTCAAAGGAGAGCAGCTTTCGGGAGTGTGCTTTTAGCACTCTGGACCCGCCCGCGTTCACATGTGCACGCGAGGTTCATGGTATGGTGCAGATAAAGCCTGTAGCTACAGCGCAGAGACTCGCAGTGCTCAAGTAATTAATTTATCATTGAGTGACAGTTAAGCTGTGGGGCAGGAGCTCGCCCATCGCTGATAAACAGATAGAGAGTTGATTTATGTGGAAGTCCAGGGCATGTGCACTTATCTGTGCGCGCGTCTCTCTCCCTCCGTCGGGCCCGCCTCATCCCGGCTGACACGCGTGCCGACCGGCGTTCGTGTTTATACATAATGCAGTCGCTCCGGTCGCTCGCCAGTGGCTACACTTTTATTTATATTCCTGAGGTCTTCGGAGTCTTCCTTAAGTTGTTTTGTGGCGAGGAGATCCATCAACCTGGTGGAGGGAAAAACAACAGAGGAGCAGAGGTCAATTGAGAGTGTGGAGCGCATCAGAGGAAACAATGGTTACTGAATTATTGAGTCCTTCCTGTCCCATCAGCCATTTGTCCCAGCCCTAATGGGCTTCTACTCTAGAAGGTAGTGCGCGCGCGCGCGTGTGTGTGTGTGTGTATGTGTGTGTGTGTGTGTGTGTGTGTGTGTGTGGGGAAGCCAAGAAACTTACGTATTTTTCGGAGGTAGAGGAGGAAAAATAGAAACAGACTTTCCTCCCAGAACTTTCCATCGTGGCACGTTTCAACACGCTGTATTGACTTTCACTTTTATTTTGAAGGCCACCTTGCTTTTACGAACAGATACAATTTGACTGCACTTCTTCAGAGGATTCTGACAATCTGGATTTAAACACCCAGTAAAAGGTGTTTTCAGTCCACCCTCACACACACGCACACGGAGATATGCATTGATAAAGCTAAATTGACTAACCAGCCGGCTGCAGCCATAGTGGAATCTGTCTGCCAGTGTCTTCGATTAATCCGCTCCTCCCCGGGCCGCTCTCCTTTAAATCTCACCGCTCTGCTCTCAGTCGATACGAATTCAGCACGCACGCGTCTGCAAACACGTCAGAATATTGTCAGGTCACACATACGGTCGGCTGGGGCTCGCCCGCCGACGGTTTTAGCACTTTTTCCGGAGCAGGCGGGCTCCTGTGGGTTTTTCCTGGGTGGGCCGCCATCCAGCCATGAGTTTGGGAATCCGGTCTGTCAGCTGGCAGTCAGGAGCTCTGCAGGTGTCTCCTCAGCACAAAAGCAAAGTCAAGGGCCAATAAACAACCACAGCAGGAGGACCCTGGGCCAAATCGATCGTGAGACCGCGTGTTTGTTTGGGTTTTTTTTTTTTTTTGCTGCCTCTCGTCCCTCACACTGGCTGCGGGATCCACTTAATCACACAAAACCTTTGCCTGCTCCTCGCGGCGCACTCACACGCACCTCCGCCTCGGCGACATGGAAGTGACACGCCGTGGGCTGCAAATGTCTGCTCTGGAAACCATTACGTCAGTCGCCCGGCTCGCCCAAAACCACAGCTGTTGTCTCCCCGTGTCTGTTTGGGCGTGATTGCTGTCAGGTCATTCAAATCAACACATGCGGGAGAGCAGCGCGCTCGCTCCGCACTTATTGCTTCCAAAGGATCACCTGGTGCTTTTAAACGCCGATGCTGTTTCTGGTAGTTTTCAGGGCCGTCCTGACCCGTCCTCTGCGGCTGGAAACGAGTGGGAGGGATTCATCCAAATGAGGAGTCGGTGAGCCGAAAGAACCGAGCTTCGAGTGACTCGCAGGGATTTCAGGATGTGTGGTTTCTATGCTGATGCGGTTGAAAACAAGCCTTTAAAGACTGTGTTCTTGGAGAGGATGTGCGGTTAGACGGCGCGAGGAAACTACCGCCTCTTTGGACCATATATCACATCAATCACACGCTAACAATGGCTTTGCATAAGGCGAGGGGGATCGTTATCTAACTTCTCTCGCCGTCATCCAGCAATTAGAGGCCCAGCTGAGGTCTTCCAGCGGGGCGTTGCTGGGAGGATACACCAAGAGTGCAAAATATGCTTCCAGCCTGAGAAGCTAATGATTGATTTCGTCTCCATTTTCTGAGGTTTATTTTTACTCCACCTTTGGTGTGTAGCGTAACTTCAGTCTATTGACAGGGTCGCTCGTTTGGTCAGCCTGTAACAGCATAATAGGATGTGTTTCTCTCTGCGGTTTGATTGTTCCACACCAGAAAAACATAATTTCACATCCATTATTAGTCTTCGACTGGCTCCTGCGGATGTTAAATAGTAGCTAGTTTGGTTGTGTCTCCAGACAGCATGTCCGACTTGCCCTGCCTGTGTTTATTATCCTCTCCTAAGAGGTGAATGCTCTCGGTTATTGGCACTGCATATACATGAGCATCCTCAGACTTCAAAGGGTGCTGAGGCTGTCTGCACCAATCAGCTAACCAGGACGTGTTTTAACAAGTATCCCCGGCTCCCCTTTCAAAGATCCGAGGCTGAAAAGTAGCGCGGGATTGCGGCGCCGAAGTGCCTTAATGCCCTTGATTGGCGTTTCCTCCACCTAACAGCTCCGGCCGTCAGAAGTCAGCCGTGGCCCGGAGGCCCAGTCGCCCTGAAACAGTCGAACCGGCACAGTGACTGAGCAAAGACACAGAGTGGATGAATAAAACATGGACGTGTGTCGTCGCATCATAAACATCTAAATAATACATGGCAGGAGCTGCTGCCCTGTGGCCTGTGACTGGTCCCGTGATTACTCTGATTGATTCCTGTGAGCGTCCTTAATGTCTTGATTGCAGCAGGTCGAAGAGAGCGCGACACAAGTCAGTAGCACAGAGCAGCAATGAGGTGTAAGCATTATATTTATCTGCACTCCATCTCGTAATGAAGCCCACAAGTTTTGAGGATTCAGTACAGAGCAAACTCTATGTTAATCTGCGGGCGGCGTGACTCCGCAGCCGGCTTTATTTCGAAACATCTCCTCCATACTGCGTTATGGTACCACGGTGGGTTCTGTTGATGAGACCTGATGTGGGGAAAACACTTTTCTCAGCAGGAAATGCAACGAGATTTAGAAATAATTAACACGAGGCAACAATTTTCCCGCAGCAGAAACATTGATCACTCTGTCGAAGTCAGAATTTTTGTTGTTGCTCTGTTTATATCACAGAAACACTAGGAGAGATGTGCTCTTTTTATATCATCAGTGGAGGGTCACACTACAGATACACACAGATTATAAACAGCATTTACATTCGCGTCAAACATACAGATTTTATGTTAAAGCTTTGGTCTTCTATCTTTAATCCTCCAGTGTGTATTTGTGTCACGATCATACACACACTTATTATTCAGGGTAGTTTACATTGTGAAATGACCAAAATATTAGTTATGTTAGTCACTGAGAAGACAAATATACTGTGTGTCTGCGTACTGTACTGTATGTACATGATAAATACTCTTATCTACGCGACCATACAACAGTTTTTCAAATTCTCCATTCTTGGGGCTGAGCAATGCGGTCTTATTTGTGATCACATTTGTCATTAGCTTGCTACTGTGCTCCCTGAGCTCTGTTGTCTGACATCACTGTGCAGCATCGGTCCATTGGTTTATTCTGGAATAGTAGAGATTTTCACCTGTGCAACATCCAGTGTTTGAGTTGTTAATGTAAAGTAAGATTAGACACAGTTTTTACTTTTATCTGGTTGATTAACATTTCAAACTTGCAGCCCTAATGGTCAGTCATCACATGGCTTCAGCCTTTCAGTTTTAAACAGTGAGCACTTTATTTAAAACTTGATTTTAAATGAGTGTTAAAACAGCAATATCACAGATTTATTCAAATATCATTGACCATGTGACGTCACTTTTACACATTTTATGAAGCTGGATTAAAGATTTAGTTCACACTTCTGCACTATCAGCTAACAGCCAAATGACCGACACTTGGAAAAGAACGATTATGAATGACTGATAGCTTCCAAAAATATTTTTAGCATCAACGTCTGTAAGACTGTTATATCAGAGTTGACTCCACTCTTGCAGGTTGGAGCTACTTGTTAAAAATCACCAGCTGTGAACATAACATCAGAGAGAGCCTCAGTTCCTAAATTTAATACTATGCAGGATATATATTTCATTTTTTATATACAGTATTTATGGGTGGAAAAAAAAAATGCTGTGTGGATATGAGCCAAGAACTTCTGAGATGCCTCTTCTCAGAAGAGAAGGAGGAAAAGGGAAAAAAAAAAAGAACATCCCCTGTGTGGGATCTGCTTTACACATCATTTAACTGAGAAATTGTGTTTCTCTTTTAACATATCCCAGCAACCATTAGCGAGGATTTACTCCTACTTGCGAGAAGTTTTGGTATGCCAGCATTACCGCGAAATGGCTAACCGCCGTTATCACGGCTCCGGCACGAACAATTACAAGGGGGGCCCCCTGTTCTTGTGAATATGTGTCACATTAAATTTGCTCTGACAGCGAGGAGGGAGGAAAGTGAGGGCAGAAATGCTGTAGGGATTAATGTTGAGCCGGGAAGCCCATTTCTTCAAGGCATTAGCTGCCTGGTGGAGCGCTGAGGGCCTGACAGGGAACTATGACACAGCATGTTGAGCCATTTGGGAGTGTTACAACTGAACACACACTCACGCACACTCACACCCACACACATCTCCTTGGACCCTGACTTTCTTCTCTGTGCGCGCGAGTGTAGGAGACAATAGGTAGTTTGGACGTCTTCCTGCGGACAGGGAAAACATGCCAGCTCCCAGTTAATGGAGCGTCCCAGCGCTCACCTTCAAAACATGAATTTACCAACCCCCCAAAAAATATGTGGAGGGGGGGAAAAAAAATTAATTAACATAACAGAGCTTTAATAAACAAGAGAAGACATATTGTCAACAGGACCTCGGGCCACCAAACATAGGAGAAAAATAGAAGTTGATAAATGATGCAGGAATGCATCTACCCACACCCCTCTGTGTTGTATGTAAATAAGTTTGGCCTGAAGGTTTTGGTCTATTTGAAGGGACGGAGCTCTGGCAACAAAAAAAAAACGGGCCGGGGAATTTCAGATTGGTGTTTAACGGTGTGACCTTTGAGTGAGCTGAATACATGTAGACAGCGGCGTGGAGCCTGATGAATAGCTTGGGTCTTTTCCCAGCTGGGAGAGCAGATGCTGAGAGGAGAAAGAGAACATGTTTTTCTATCCTCCTGCACTCTCCTTTTTTTCCTCCCCGCTTATAATCTTATATTAGAGATGTGGAGGAGGAAGGAGGAGGGGTGGTGGTGGTGGCAGCGGTGGGGGTGTAGTTGGTTGGAGATGACACACTATTAACTCTCCTGGCGTTAATCTTAATGCCTCATGCTAGAGGACTATACACAATCCATTTTAATGCAATTAGCTCTTGCCAGGAAGGATGAGTTATTCAATGGGAGCATAATTGCATCCTCAAGTTTTTACACTGGTTCATTCCAGGGATGTAATTACTTTCATACATGGTTTAACACATGCCGCGGCTGACACATACAGTATGCACACACGACGAGGCACCCGTGCAGACGCGTACACACTCGCACGGAATTAAGTTGGCACACAATACATCACGCAGTCGCACAATTTCACCTGATTATACAAAGTAGAGAAAGTGAAAATTGCCCGGCATCAGGTTTCATCAGCGTTGGCCTTCTCAAAGAATTCCCAAACAGCCGAGCCGGGGCGCTCCGGGTCCCGGAGATTGATGGGCTGGCTTTGGATGTGTCGCCCTCGGGGGGGACACCCGCGTCTCCTCGCTGTCCTACAAAGCCATCAGGCTGCTTTGTATTAAAATCAGGATGACAAAAGCTCCAAACATTAGCCTTTGATATTTCCGAGGAGGATAGGGGGAGGACGCACAAGACACGCGCTGACAATTTTCTGTCCTCCGACGGTGTCACCCCCCTCAACCCCCTCACCCCACTCTCTCCCCTGCCATCATCGCATTTTTCGGGCTTTCAAGTTGATGTTGTCTAAAGTATTTCCAAGAGACTTGGCAACACCGTCCTCAATACTTCCCTCCCCTGGTTCCACGCAGCTCCTCGTCCCATGTGTTTTAGTGTATATTTCCTCTCAGAATGAAAGTTTGTCACAGTTTTTCTCTGTGACTTTTTTTTTCTTCTTTGTAATATCTTCAAGTGGCAGACCGACAATTTCAAATGAAACCGTATCGCAATTAGTTAAGGTTTGAAGATTTTTTTTTTCCCCCTCCCCTCTCCCTCAAGGATAATAGCCTCTGAAAACATCAGGACATGGCAAGATGATGACATCGACTTGAGTGCTTTTGCAAGGATGCGACGCACAAAGGGGTCGCCTCTCTAAAGTTGAATAATTCTCTGGCTGCTCTCAGTGAATAGCTCAAACACTAAGTCCCTCTCCCTCATATTTTACAGAAGCCAAAAAAAAGAAGAAAAAAAGAAGAGGAAGGCTTACAGCATTGTCCCTGTGAGGCCAGTGCTTAACCAGCGATGTCTGTGTAAATAAAAGTTCCGTGCGAAGGGAGGGGAGGGGAGTCGAGGGGTGGGGGGGCTGAGAAATAGGACCAATGAGCCGCCGCGAGGGAGATTGTTCCTCTGCTCCAAGTCTATAAATAATGCAGATGAAAGAGAACGAAGGCTCGAAGTGATCTCCAGTGGCCCTGGGCAGCCCACGGGCCCCGGTTGGAGCCGGCAGGGAGGGGGGGCGGGGGGGAGGGAGCAGAGGCCCTGTGTCCACCCACAAACTCCCGTCCCAAGCTTCAAGTTAAATTTGGCAAGACAGCAATGCTCAGCCGTTTAGAATGAGGGGGCTGATCAATTGTTACACAACTGTTTTTTCTTCCGCCGCCGCTCTGAGCTGATACGCCGCTTTGGAAAGCGGCCGGAAAGTTTCCAGCAGTTGTTCGGGGAACGCCGTGGCCCCCAAACGTCAACTGTTCTGCCCGAGGTAATTAAAACCGGATGGTGTAGCACTAAAACAACTCCGGAGTTACGATGACAGCGTTGTTCTTTTTTTTTCCCCACCTACTTTTGGAAAAGCAGCGACGCCCAGTTAAGTCACACAAAGGTCGTGCCACCATCCACCGTCTGCCCTTCGTGTCTCCTCCTTCCCTTTCTTCATGAGCAGTGGCGAGCAACCGGCAGCATGTCCATATGCGCCGACCCCCTCCTGAGTAAAGGAAATTTCGCTGACAGGCAGCTTTTTCTTTATTTTTTTTCAGGCAAGCTCAACATATTTCTCAGTGTTTCCCCAAGACCCCTGTTTTTACTGCCCCCAACCCGGTGCAGCAGGAGTGACCTTGGCTGCAGGAGTCGCAGGCTGCGATGTACGGACAGATATCAGGCATGTTGCGGCGCTGCTGTGGCAACGGCTCCACCCCGAACAGCAAAGCATCTGATGAACCGCGTGCGAGATGAACAACGTGACGAGTGTCGGTGGTTAGGTTAGGGAGTCGCGCAGATGTCTTTGATCCCCTTTCACTATATGGAGAACTCACAGAAGTGAGGACACAGGTTCAGATAATAGTGGTCCGACATCACAAGTCACTCAAGTGGCATAAAGAAAGAAAAGTCCTCATTG
Organism: Malacoctenus triangulatus; assembly: GCA_032274725.1. Lineage (NCBI taxonomy): Eukaryota > Metazoa > Chordata > Actinopteri > Blenniiformes > Labrisomidae > Malacoctenus > Malacoctenus triangulatus. The sequence goes on from JAUESE010000080.1 coordinate 2,797,690, forward strand.
TAGAGTGTAACAATGCATCGAGAAACCTTTGTAGAACAACATGCAGGAAACAGGCAAGTACTCTCAGTCAGACCTATTGAGTGAGACATGGAGCAATCATATAACACGCTTCCATCTGGGTGAAGGACGGCCAACGCAAACATTGCACCCTGTACGCTCGCACATGTTGCCCACAGCTCTGCTGACAGAGTCGGCCTGGTTTTTCCTGTCAACATCATAAAACAGCAGAATGTTTTTGGTGGTTTTCAATACGTTTACAGACAGAATGGTGTCTAAGTTAGAGGGGGCACCCTGCATGGCAGCGCTTACTGCAGGTGTGTGAGCATGTCGATGATGATGATGTGAATGTGCGGATGTGGAGGTGCACAGTTCAGCCTCAGCCTTCTTCCTGTCCCTCATCACGCTCCTCCTCATCATAACTCCGCCCCTAGAAGTCATTATATCGACCTTCACCTGTAACTTTATGTCAACCTTCCTCTCCTCCAGTATTGGCCCGGATCACTGCATGCTAGCAGTTATAGGGGCAAGCTGAGTGGTTTGCCTGGCTGCATGCGTGACTGTGCAGTTAAGTGTGCACTAATAAGTGTGCGAGAATTTGACGCGTCTTCCCGGGCCCATTATTTCACCGAGTGGCGTTACATTTCGCACCGGAGACTGGCACAGTGGCCCCAACGTGAGGAGAGGAAAATTTACATGGCTGGTGGTGTGATTCCACATAATAACACTCAGCACAGCCCCCCCCCCCCTTCTTCAGCAGAGAAAGCTGATGCCCAGCCAGAGTCGGCGTGTCTATTATTGTGCTCTCGCAACACTCAGGCACGTCTCGTGATGCAGACATCCCGCCAACTCATTTATAAATGATCTGAGAGTATGATACAGCCCTAGGAAAAAAAATAGAAAAACGTGTAGCTGTCCAAGTGAATTTCACTGACACGGTGCTTTATATAGAGCAGACTGGACTTCAGAGTGGAGCGAGCGAGCGAGCGAATTCCGTTTGGTGTTGAACTCCACTGTTGTACCTTCGGGCTACAGCTGTGGACACACAAGTCCAACTGTGACATCCATTTCATTGACTTGGTGCTGCAATATTTACCGTTCTATTCCAGCACACTGCTGGGGAAACACACCCCCTCCTCTGTTACTCGCAGGCCCTGCGACCCATCAAGCGGGCTTTCAAAGCGAAGACGCGGACGAAGAAAGTGCATCATCGACGCCGTTTCAACAGTTTCCATCTTCGCCGCTCCGACGGCCGTGTTAATTTACAGCCGAGCACGCCTGCGTAATGACAGTGATGTTAACACCCGTCGTCTCTGGGGGAGCTATTTGCGAGCGGAACGCAGCAGTCATGTTTCATTCGGAAGGTCCCGGCGAGGCCTGCAGAGAGTGTGACAGAGTTTCTCGCAACGCCACGGTTCCGGCTCTGGCAGCTGCATTAATAAACAAGCCGATACGCAAAGAATCAGCAGATCGGCAGGATCACGACACACAGCGTCATGATGTGAACGGAGGCAAGAAATTGAGACAAAGGCTCTGTTCAGCACATCGTGCTAAGAGATCAGGCAATTCATCAAGACAAAAAAAAACATCCACTCTATATCAGTTTGATTTGCTTTCTGCTTGTATATTTATAAATCTTTTTTCAAAATCAGAAACATTCATGTGTTGATGTTTTCAGATCGAATTACGTCTTTATTTGTACCTGCGGTGAAAGATTAATGTCTGATTTCTCGTCCTTATTCCTTCATCTTCCATCCAGGAGAACAGCATCTGTAGCTTCGGGGGGCGTCTCGTCTTCTGTGGATCGATGCCACAGTATCGATACTTCAATACTGATTGCGTCTATTTAGGAATCAATTCACGTCGTCGGAGATGTACAGTCGAGGAAACGCGGTAGAGGAAAAACTGTCTCCGTGTGATTCGGCTCCTCATGAATCAGCTTTGCCACCAGCTCGCTGTCACACACCAGAGTCCGCACTCTGCCCCGAAAGCAGCAGCGCTCCAGTCAGCACTGTGACCTCACAGCAATGTGTGACGCAAGCTCGACTACAAATATATGGTGAAAATGTCGGTCAAGTCTGGAATATGTTCCCAGAATACAAAGATTCTGGTCGATTACATGTCACTCTGCAACTGCATCTTTGTGCCTTTAAGAACTTTGACAACCAATAATTTTTAAATGTTATTTCAAACTGTGATTCTGTATTTAATAGACATTTTTTTAATAACAATCATTCATCCCCTTCATTTGAATTTTTCATCAGATGATCTAATCTGAATTCAATTACATGCCCTCAGATCCACAGGAAGCAACAAAAAACACCTGCTGTCTTATAAAAGAGTCCCCGGTGAACTCTTTAAACTTGTCACTGGCGCAATTAATCTCAGCATCCTCTCAGTTAAACACACAGTTGTCCAGCTGCTCCTTGAAAAAAAAAGTCCCTAATGAAAGCAGCGAGTGAGCACAACTGGCCGATATTATCTATTTTTTGAGTCATAACAGCTGCAGATGGAGATCTGAAAGTTTTCAACCGTGCGCTTCCAATTATGGCTGCTGCCATCGTGACACTGCCGTGAAGCGCGCAGCATTCCGATGACCCTCTTGTCAGTGTTGCCTGTTTGTTTTCTATCCATTATCCAAGCAGTTCGGCTGCTCCCTTGTGTATTATCTCTTTTTTATCCCACGGTTGAAGTTATTTCACTCACCAGCACCGTCATCAGTCTCCGAATCCTTTGGGGTGTGTTTGTGTTTCACCAACTTACCAAAACTTGAGGCCGAAAAGGTCTACAGGAGTAAGTTTCTCTGACTGAGAGGTTGCCAGTTTGAGTCCTCAGGCTTTTGCGAGATTGAGTTTGAGAAAAGCGAACGCCATCTATTGTCCGCAGCTTCTTTACCTCAACCTTTGAGCAAGAAAAAAAAACCTCTGGCGGCCCCCCCGGGCACTGTGCTGCGGCAGCTCACTACTCCCAGTTTGTGTGGCTCTGATTCAATATGAATGCGATGGGTTAAATGCAGAGTGGAAGAATCTCCCTGTGGTGCTCAATAAAGCATAGGCTGCCAGCTGGATTAACTTAAAGCACAGTAGATGAAGCCGGTCATACCAGATGGACAGGAACTGTTTCAGGACACCATAAGAAACTTAAGCAACAAGTAAACAAGTGTTGTAGGAAAACCATGTATCGTTCCACTGTTTACGGATGACATCTCTTAATACATCTGTCTGCAATCTGCATCTTCTTTTAAGCTGTCTTCTGTTATATTATCTTTTGATGTAGCCCGAGGTGAAGTGAGGCACATTAACCTTGCCTCGCCTGCTGGAGGGCATCCTTCATCGGGGCTGCCCTTCCTCCCGCGGCGTGACAGGTCCTGCCGTCACACCTCGGCCTCAAAACTCAGAGCCGAAGATGGATAGGTGTGAGCCCCAGTGCCCAGGTGAACTCTGCTCAGCTGTGCTTGCCACGGCGCTGCTCGCTGCCAGACCACCAGCCGACTGGTCTGAAGCTGACAGCTTTCTGGCTCGAGCGCGAGGCGGGACTACCAAGGCGAGGGCTTCCGGGGGGGGGGCGTGCCTCTGGTCCTGGGGAAGTAAGGCGTGCCACAATTACTCTTCAAATCTGCTACCTGAAAACGCCGTTCATCTGAAAAAAAAATCTAACGGCGAGAGCAAGTTGGCACGCGGACAAGGCGCAGACCTGAAGTGAACCGGAGTGACGTGAAAGGTGCACCACACTGCCCGCTGTTGTCGACGAGAGGGATGCTGGGCGACGAGTTGCTTTGATTGAACGGAGCCTGTCAAGGAAAATCAGCCAGCGCCTGGCCAACAATGCAGCGCCAGTCAGCATGAGACCACCATCAGAGGGCAGCAGGACTCAGACAGGAACCGCAGGGATGACCAGTGCCACGCTGCTCACTACATCACACATCCAGGGCAGCGAGATTGGAGAGATCCCACATACTGGGTTTTGTTTGTGTGGGGGTTTTTTCCACTGTGTGTGTGTTGTTTTTTTCTACTGCAGGACTTGTCACTAAATTGTGACTGTAATGTGTTTGGATACCGCCATGTCAGGGCTCAGTTTTACACATGATGCAAAGGAGCTCCAGGCACAACTGAGGTGTCTTTGCAAGTTTCAGTAAACAAAAAAACAACAACATGATGCAGCTGCGTCCTTCCAAGTCAGGCCTGACGTTGCTTTAATGGCACGGTGCACGTGCGTGCTGCATCGCAAAATCTGAAAGATTTATTTGTCTATGATTAAAAATAAAAACTGTTTGGCGATGTGCTCGGACAGATCAGTGAAAAGCATTAAAGGTGCACATCGTGGCATTAAAGCAGAGGTGGGCTGGAAAAGAGGAAGTGTGATGTGATGGAATGGAACAGGTGGAGGCCCGGCTGACGAAAGGCCTGTTAGTCTGACTGCAGCATCTGCAGCAAAGGTTTTGTGTATCTTGTCGAAACAGGATAAACAGGCATAACCCACCACGATGCTGACGCTTTCAGACGAAGTACGCGCCGTTGCGTGTTGGTAAATGAAATCATTCACCATAAACTCCTCCCAGTATTTCGCACAATCTTGTAAAAATGTCCCAATACATATTCATGAAGGTAAACATGCGAAATGGATCGTGCTCACGGTCTTCTGCGTCTGTCGGCGGTGGTCCTAAGCACGAATCGGGTGGCATTGCTATTCGAAATACCGAGTTCGCTCTCGATTTTATACGTGCAGACGGAGCCTGAGCGTCACAAGCAGGCGAAACGCAAGAGCTCTCCGTGCCAGCTTCACTGTTTTTGCCTCGCGGACTCCTCAAAGTCTCCTGATATGAACACACGAGTATCAAAACTGGCAGAACGTCTCTGACAAACATGGCGAAAGAATCGGGCTGAAACGGGCCACTTCCTGCACCTGAAGGGTCTCGCTGTTAATGTCAGTGTTCCTGACACTTTCAGGGGGTCTGTGGGCTTCATTCTTTGATGAATCATGTCTGGCATCACAAGGGGGACGTACACACGTTAAAAACGTTGTTTTTCATTCTGTCAAGGCTTTTGAACGTATTTTCTTTGTGTTGTGGAATGCAATCTAAGGTTATTGGTCCCACCCACAATATGCACACATATGAGAAACACGACATAAATAACACAATAAACTGGACTCTTATATGCTATACTCGGCTGTATTAAAGCTATTACAATACAAAACAAACTGATAATCTGAAAAATTATTCCAGTTATAACCTCTGAACCATCATCATAACTGGGCAACATTATTTTTTTTACAGAATGTGCTAAACGTGTGTGTTTCCAAGGACCATAGAACCGCTCGGTGGTGTCTAAGTTATTGCTGTTTATTGTATTGAGGTCTTGGATGTTCAATTTTTTGCTGAATTGCTCATTCGATGCGGTAATTGCATGGAGCCACAGATAATAACACTTGTTGGGATTGATAGAGGAGAAACACATTTTCCCTTTTGTTTTGTTTTTTTTTTTCTGCGTGAACTCGATTTTTTTTGCGCCCCTCCGCTGTTTTCACACTCGCATTGTGTGGCGTCCCCCAGGGGTCTCTCAGGAGGCCATGTTTCTTAGGCACACTAAGATTACCTCCAAACAGCCTGCTGGTCTCTCCGTGTAGGCAGGAGATGGAGTGGCCATTATTCAGGCTCTGGACCTTTCCCTCGCCTCGCCCGGTCACCCTCCCCCCTCCCCCCACCCCTCCACCTGAGTGACAATGCGGCTGGGCAGCGGTGGAAGACCGGGGAGGCAAATATGACAGGGAGCAGGCGGCTGTGAATGTAGATGGGAGGCGGAGGTGGCTCTTGGACAGGGTAAAGGAGGAAGAGGCGTAGGGGGAAAGATGAGAAGGAGGGGGGGGGCTGTGGAGGCCTGAATCCAGGGACCATTGCCTGACTGTCAGCGTGGTGGCAGAGCGGACACACTGCTGAGCCACCTCCCCACCAAACTGCACGCGACATCCGAGAGTGTCACCGCTGCAGGACGGCACGTCTGAGACGTGGCTTCAGTCGGTGTGGTGGAGGGAAAGTAACGCACAAACATGCACACCAACACCGCCGACAATCGGGGAAAATAGCCGCCTTTGTGTGTATTATGTTTGCCGAACCTCAGATCAAATGAAAACCTTTGCCTCCACACAAAAAAGATTGAGATGAAATATTTTGCTGATGAAAACTGGCTGACCTGTAGGTTATAGTTTGCATTCTCATGTGCAGAGAGCCACATCAGGCTGTTGATTTATTTCTCCTTCGAATAATCCTCGCCTCGGACAGTTATTTTGATGTGTTGCAGAAATAAGTTGTGTTTTTCGCAAGACTGATCGCAAAGTCAGAATTTCAGTCCCACTAAACCAACTTTTTGCCACCGTGTCGTCAGTCGTACTGGAGGAAAAGATGCGTGGCTGTTACGAAAGCGCGACTCCGCGTTGAGCAAACTGGGGACTCTGCATCTGCGGATCTGCACTTCATCGGCGCTCCTGAGAGTTTAGCAGCAAACCCAGCAATTACTGCCACAAGTGATGCACACCCTGTGGGACACAGCCGAGAGTCGTCGCCCCCCCTCCCCCCCCCCCCCACCTCAGAGGGAGACTCAGTGACTGGGCTCAATCCACAGAGAGCCGATACTGTATACTGCGCTGCTGCATCCATGGCTTCGCTGAAGGGTTTCTTTACTCCTTCATTTCTGTATGATGCTTTTCTTCCCGAAGGTTAATTGAATCTGTTGACCCTAAAAATACTTCTTTTTCTTTCCCTCCACCCAGGGAAAGAAAAAACAAACCTTTCGTCTCACTTTCAGCAGGGAGCAAAACTAGACAAACTCAAAGCCAGATTTTTCAGACGTACCGGGGTGACATTTAACGAGAGCGTCCAACATGGCTCGATAAAGTCGTCCGTCGCACCCGCAGCGGTGCGCAGGAGCCCGCGCGCTTCCGATCGGCGTGTTTACAGGAGGCTTGGTGTGGGAACGCCAGGTTTTCCCTGAATTATGCGCCACTCCTCCCCACCATCGATCAGCACCTCGGCGCGGCTGCAGGAAATCACATCATATTACTCGACCCTCGCTAATGTTGTTAGCGGATATTGTTCCGAGGCGAAGTGTGGACTTGCCCGATGTGATTAGTTCCCATGATGAATTTGCCCTGTTGTTTGGAGACCGTTAACCGACGAGAATGATTGACCCGAACCCCGAGCCTTGTGGGCATTTATTGATGTTCCCCGAGTGTTATTCCTTTAATGACTGCACTCAGATCATTGCCAGCTTTATGGCTTGAGGGAAGCCAAGTCGAGTTAGCAAAGTTAGACTAAATGGAGTTTTAGAGGTTGATGGCCGCAAAACAGGGTTACGGCGCTCACACGGGGATCGGCAGTGTTTACCGCAGCAAGAGTGTTTATCCCCCCGACTGCTGTTTTCAGCCAGAGCTTCCTGATGACGGCGGGGCCTCTCTGATAGGCAAAGGAGGGCCAAATGCCCGGAGGGGGTCGTTTTTTTTGTGCATGTGAGGATGTCGGGTCTCCCCCGAGGTGAGGCCTGGCAGTTTTAGCTAAGATAGAGTGGTCAGGGTGCGCCACGCGTCCTCCTGGTTTATTTTCAGCTGCCTCGAGAGGGACGCGAAGGGAAGAAAAAAAAAAAAAGGAGGGGAGAGGTCAGAGCGCTGAGAATTACTGCGAGTTTCCGAGGCTCGCTGGAGAAAATCTCTCTTTTTCGCCTCATCCGTCTCTTTTTTCCTCACTTTCTCTCTCTCCGCCGGATCTCTTCGTGGGCCTGGTTTTATAAGCCTTTGTAGGTGGACATGCTGCTCCGCCTGACGCCACGGCAACGTTTGTGGCTGCTTGGGTTTTTGCTCGCAGATTATTGACATGCTGGCAGACACGAAGTTTATTCCATCATCTGTGTTCTTTAAATACTGCAATCCGGGCGCCATCTGCACACAAGTGGATTGAGCTGTGCACACTTAAATGGAACCGCAGTTTGTAGAACACTGAAAAAAAAAAAGGCAAATCTGTCTGGTTGGGATGAGTCAGAGCTTCACTCATCATCCGGTGTAATTCTTTTAACATCAGCAATGATAATATGTCACAACTGGCTCGAAGGCCGTGTCTAAACAAAGAACAGCATAAAGACTGGGTACAAACTGTTTTTCTCTCTTTTTCAATAGTGCACAAATAAAGATTGTTTTACTTATTGTGACAAGAAAGTAAACTTGAACCGGCATCGTCGTGGTGATGAAGGGCTCCGACCTCTGACCTCCCAGAGAGAGGATCTTGGTTTGTGCCTGTGTGGGGCCTTACTTTGCTTAGCCTACATGTGTTTTGAGACCCAGTTGTCTTAAAAACAAGAACATGAGGTCTATTTTTAACTGCGGGTTGATTGTGGGCTCATATGTTTGTATGTGATTGTGTGTCTCTCTGTGTTTGATGTGTGACGGACTGGTGACTGGTCCAGAGATGAACCCTTGGATTAGGAAAGTTGTACAGAGGTGAAGCGAATGAATGAATGAGGCTGAAGCTGCACAGGAGACATGATGGGAACCAATGAGAGAGGAGCTTGGTGTTTTGTGCCACCTCGAACAGAAAGCTCCACCCCCTTTTGGGTAGACAGTCAGGAACTGCTTGACCAACTGAAAGGAGAAGGAGAGACAAACCAACAATGTATGTATATATATCAATGTATATACTCCAGTATTGTGAAGTCAAAGGTGCCAAAGACAAGGTGACAATATATATTGTACGGTCTTTTTTATTGTCTGTAAATACTAGCTATTTACTCTCTTAAATACAGAGAAAGGACCTGAGGAAGGTCACCGGCTGCTTGAATCCCGTCACATCTATTTTCTCTCCTTTATCACTCAAATATGGGCCTCTTTCAGCCGAACCTACAATAGCTGAATTCATCGGGAGATACGGCACCATCACGTCATTCCCATCCCTCTTTTACTTGACTGGTGAAAGCCATATTAGCTTGTCTCTAATGGAGAGAAAGGGAAGAAGAAAAAAAAAAAAAAGGCAACGTGCGAGAACAGGAGCGGACGATGACGCGGTCGTATTGTTAGCTGAAATTTGGGGTTCATTCATTGGGAGACATTAGAGTATGACTCCAGGCCAATTATGTCTTGCGGGGCAATCAGCCGCCATGACTCATCTGTGCCTGGACGGCAGATAGAAAATTCAGAAACATGACCGTGAAAAGAAGAAGGGGCCACTCCTTAGTTCCTTCAAAATCAAGCCAGTGTGTGTCGAAAATTCACTGACTGAAATTTCACTTTCACTGCTTTATAATTCACATTTTTTCTGTTCACCATAAATTTTAGTTCATACATTCATGCTTTATCTTTTTTCAACTCCTGATTCTTCGCACTGTTTTTTCATCTGTAATGTTGTGTGTTCTTTGACTCGCTGCCATCAGTAGTTGAATCAGAGTGCACACACTGTGGTATCGGGCTTCTGTGGTCCACACTCTTGCTAATTTGACCCTCCTGTGGTCGACTCTCCGGTCGGTGAACGCAGCCCACATGTCTATCAGGGTCTGCACGCTCGATCAGCCACGTGCGCGGCTGCCTATCATGTTTTGCATGGTGACCTCTAATCTCCCGCCACCACAGCCCAGATGTGTTGCCGACCACCTCCGGTGGAGCGACGGCTGGATGGAGCTGCGTGTTGGTTCGTCACCCACACAGCGCGGCGAGCTTCTGCAAATACTGCTTTTAGATCTCATCAGAACTGTGATGCAGTTTTTCTATTGTCAGCACACCCGATAAAGAGAGTATGACTAAATAAAGGGATGGATTCATCTCGAGTTTAAAGCTATTTGAGTTTCCCAGCTTGGTTCTTTTTGTCTGAAATGTGTTAATTTAAATCTTTAAGAATGAGTTGTGATTTCTCAGTTTCCTGTGTGTCACAGTTTTTTCTCTCCGATAAAAATACAGAATATGAAGTGTTGTTTTGGAGCTGATATCCTTCTTGTTTTTATACCGATATTAACACATTAGGGAAAATGGAGTTTCGGTCCTGTTAAAAAGGAGATGCTGGAAATCGAGTCATTGCACTCTTGAGTTCTGTCTTTCTTCCCTTTTTGTCACTTCCTCATCCCTCGAACCATTTTCACACCACTCCAAATTTTCCGATTCCGAGTACGACTGCACACGGCCTCAACATGGGTGGCCACCTCAAACTCGCTTATCTCTGTCTTCTTGCAACAGAAACTGAATGCAACAGTGCAAAGTCAAACTACATGGTCTGAGCTGCATTAAAATCTATTACCGGCTGCATGTAGGATCAGCGAACAGTCTTGTGCACAGGCAGCGGATGAAGCATAGTGACAGCCAGGAGGCTCCACCATAAATCCTGCATTGTAAATTAAAAAAAAGAAGAAAAAAACCCCACAAGCCATCAAAGTGCTGCGGCAAATTGTTATTTATCACTCGCGTTCTGGGTGTTTAAATGTACATTAGCGACCAATGTCCAACTCAGTACGGAGTCCATTATTACAGAAATCATTGAATGTGGCATTTGTTATATATTCATGAATATATTACACAAATGATGAATGCATGGGTGCCCGAAGATGTTATTTGATTACTACGTATCACAGATACTGTCATTTCGCTTTTGTCTCATGTCGCCCCAAACTACGAGTGTTCAGAGTTCCCTCGCCATGTGTTTTTTGCATTTCCCTCTGTCACTTTCAATTGTTGCACACGCAGCAGGAAGATTATGGTTACTTTAACAATGCAGAGATTGGAGAATCCATGAATACTTAATAGGTGTCTGGTAAAAATGATGTAATGGTGATGTAAGCTACTGAAAGCCATTAGTCAGAACGGTTAAAAACCTTCGCTTTTTTTTTTTTTCCAACTCTGCTCCAATTCATCTTTATTTTGCAGGATTCTTATGAGTCCTATTTGTGCTTCAAAGGTGCGCGGGGGAGAGCGCGGCGAGTGTGGAGCTGCGACACGTGACCGTCTGTGTTTGCGTCGCGAATACTTGAGTGCGCCGGGCCGATTCCGCTCGTAGCGTATAATGGGCGAGGACAAGGGGCTTTGGTATTCACTCTGAACGCCTGTTCAACACCGATGACCGCCTTTCAACTGCTGGAATAAAACATTGTAGGTCTCCGGCGCCGTAGCCCTGAGCGCCGCCATACGTCTGCTCGCAAAGATCTGAGCCTTAGTGGGGCTGACAATATCACCTCATGACTCACTGTATGCACAGTGGCAAGCCTTTGATCCCCATCGCTGTGAGTGTCGGGGTGCGAGGGGCTCACACACGCACACACACACACACACACACACACACACACACACACACACACACACACACACACACACACACACACAC
>JAUESE010000080.1:2829823-2839870 GCA_032274725.1 Malacoctenus triangulatus
CGGGGTTGTTTGCTTTAGGATATCACTTTTTTTGTCTTCCCCCCACTCCGCTCCTCTCGGAGCGGCGCTGCTGCAAGGAGTCGAGAGGAAATTTCCGCAGTTAAATGAGGGTTGTGTTATTCCTGATAAAATATGTAAACCCTATCGGTTGCCAAAAGGAAGGACATGAAAAGTTGTTCGCTGGCGCTGCCTCTGAGGCCCTCGTTTGGAATCCACTCGACGGTGCTTTGTAACATGTTTAAACATTATTCCACCCCCCCCACCTCGAAAATCAGGAGAGTGTTCAAGAAGTTTCAACTTGATGTTTAAGTAATGAAAAGCTAATTTTCTGATGAGCGTCATTAAACATCTATGCGTCGGGACAGCTGCCTCGCAGCCACTTTCATGCTTCTTGAAACAAATGATTAAACCCACCCCAAACCCCCTCACCACCACCCCCACCCTCCGCTCTTTCTTTTACAAACCCCCAAAAACATAAAGCAAATTGAGGCAAACAGTTCTTAAAATTGAGGCAAATCTGACATCTTTTTGAGTATAATGAAACGCAGCTGATTGAAAAGGGAGCATCAGACGCGATCGAAAATAAAGGTCTCGTTCCATTATGCATGAGAAGTTGACAGAAGGAAACCAGCTAAACAAACAATCTGCTGCTTGATAAAAACTTTGTGAGGATTTGGATTGACTTCTCTGGCACGCGGTACAAAGCAACTTTGTTCACTTGTTATAAAAATAAGAAAAAAAAAAAAGAAGACAAATGCGAGAGTCTCAATTTGTCTTCCAAATGTGCGTCGTTTTTCGGCAGCGATTCGAAGCCCGCTGCTCGCGCTGCCTGGCGAGTGCATAGCCGAGAGTTGGATTTACATTTCGCAGCTCCGCAACATGTCCGCGTTAATTTTCCCCGACAATGGGAACCGTGGCTGCCGCCGCCGCCACCTGAGGTGTAAATTGACAATTAGAAGCTCTCAGACGGTGGAAGGCTGTCAGTAACAGAGACGCGTGGAGGAATGACAAGAAAACTCACAGAGGAGTCTGGGAGAGGGGGGGGGGGGGGGGTAAAAGATGGACTGCGGTCGTCGCAGCACCTGGCTGCTTGGCAAAACGAAACGTCTGTGTGGAAACGTGGACTGATTAACTTGTTATGACGAGTCCTTGAGAGACTTAAGTTTGTTTTTTCCCGGCTGCTGTGTCCCTTCCCTCAGCCATATGCCATTATTTAATAACTGTGGCAGCCGGAGAGGAACACTGAGGCAGAGCTAAAGAGAGCTGGAACCAGTGGAGTGTGTGTGTGTGTGTGTGTGGGGGGGGGGTGTCGGAGGATGGCGAGCCAGTGTTGCCATTTTGCATAGATTCTAGCTGTTGACGCTGACGTGGAGCCAAGGTGCTGGAAACTTGTTTGGGTTTGTATTTACGTGTCGTGAGATGTTGTCGAGAGTATCAGCGTTTGTCCGTGCTTGAAAAAAAGGAACATGCGCGTGTAAGGGAGATCAAAAACGTTCGTCAGCTGTCAGCGCGCTTTGTCATTCAGACAATAAAAAAGAAGAAAAAAAGTGCCACTTTGGTTCCTGCGAGCCTGAAGTCTTTTTTTCTCGTTTGCAGATTAAAAATAGCAGCGCTGCCGTGACCTCAGGTATGTACGCGCGAGGTTCCACGCGCGTTGCAGCCGTGGACGGCGATCCATTTGTCAGCGTGGGTTTAATAAGTCTGGAGCGAGCCGCGTCGGCTCAAAACCTCAGACTGGATCTTTGTTTGAAATCACTCCTCTGGAGGGCTCAGCACACGGCAGACCTGAGCGGGGGATGTGGGGGGGGAGAGACATCATCCTTGAAGCCGTCTCTCTTGTAAAATTAAAGATGAAATAACACCACTAAAGCAGAACATAAGCCCTACAATTGAGCAGTTTGTCCATCAGTCACATACTCGCAACGCGCTCATGCCGGCAGGCTCGGAGAGAGCAGGAGAATTACTTTCGCTCGCAGTTAGCGTTCCTCTGTCTGCTGGAGGAGCTGGGCCGCGGTGACAGCAGTAATTCCAGGCTGGATGACTGATGATACACATCCTCGGACCCTCTCTGCCGAGAAAACACAGTGGCAGAAAACTTCACGCTTGTTTTTACTAAATTTAGTTACTTTTCGTGAGACAACACTCGTCACACAGGCTACCCCCCTTTTACTTTGAACACTCCTGTTAGTGTGATTTGGTAAGAGTGTGTATGAGCACTGGAATTTGCTTTTAACTTTGGGCAAATCAAAAATCGCCTTCCTCCCAGAAGAAAGAACGACTGAGAACCACTGGACCACAATGAAACATGTACAGTCAACAGAATTATACAGGAAAGACATGAAACAACAAACAAGGAGCAATTTATGACACGAAAGTCACAAATTAGAGTGTAAAATGTCTTTTTATATGAGTAAAATATTGGAAGATACATGGTAAATATACAGAAAAAAGTCTGAACATACTCTGCAATTACAGTAATGCATTTCTAACTTGTTGCTTGCAGCTTTATTTCTATGTTTTGTCAAGTCTCATTGTCGGAATCGTGCATTTGTGGGATGAGCGGCAGAGCGGAGATGGGTAGCGTCTTTGAAATACTGATGCAGTCTTTTACACCACCGCCCGGCGGCAAAAGCAAGACGCTAATAGACACAAATTGTGATATCGGGGGAGTTAATTGTGCCGTCGGTGCCTCTGCCCGCGTCCTCCTCATTTTCACTCTGCAGAAAAAAGCGGCATCATAAACAGTAGGCTGTGTTATCTCGCGCTGCCGCTCCTTTCCTGCCATCTATCTCCTCATTTTAGAGGCGCGCTCTCATTAACAGCTTCTAATTGGCCTTTGGGCTAAGCTGAAAACAATGAAGCATTGATTTCCTTAAACATAATCACCTCGTCCAGTCGTTTAATGGCTGCTGTCACTGTAGGCCGCCGAGAGAAAAATGGCCAGTCAATGGTCCCATCGATGCCCTTCACCTCCCCTCACCAAAGGCTAAAGTGCACAGCCACCCACTCCATCTTGGCGGGTTGGTTTAACCCCTTTGGCTGCCTGGCCGGCTCCGAGCACTCCATCCATCACGGCCGCTGTCGCACGGACCCGCGGCCGCCCCGCCGTGCCCACACAGTTACTGCTGTGCACCTGAGCAGAAAGTGTCAATTATGACAAATCGCAAGACTGCACTGTGCATACAAACAAACACACACACGCGTGCGTGCGCGCACTGACAACAACCTAATGCACGGATAATAGATGGTCATTTAATTCACCCTGAGCTCCCAGCTACCTGGATGGGATTATCTCCAGTCCAAGCGGCCATTTGTCGTTTAAGTGGCTGCAGCGACTGGCCCAGTAGAGTCATCATAAAGCCATTTACATTGCTCTCTCCTCCACGTACCAGATGGTTCACAGTGATCGCGCCTAATGTCCACCTGGCTGATGGCTGGACCTCATCTCGTGGACAATACACACCGCAGCCTCTGCTGGTGTATGTGTGTGTGTGCTTGAGAGTGTGTCAGGGATACAACTACAGCCTAGTGACAATTCAGATAATCCTGATTTATCCTAAATAAACAAAACAACGATCAATGTGAAAACACACCAAATATACGATTGATATCTTTAGTTTAAACAAGAGCATCAGTAGTTTAACACTGTGAAGCTCAGTTCAGATTTGGGTTTACCCTATTTGTACACAAGAAGCAAATAAGTTATAACATGGTATAATTTTTTTTGGATGAGTCATGACAGACACATTATGATAGTTTAGTATCATGTTTAATTTATTTTATTTAGGATAATAAATGTCATTTTTCTGACCTTTAAAGGTGGAATATTCTCTGGTACAAGATAAAATGTTGTTTTTAATGTTGCTTCACTTGTTTCAGCTCTAGATATAAAGTTTCAATTTTCTAAAAAATATTCTGTCCATGAAGTTAGTATTTAAAACTAAATGAAGTACAGTAGGAGTATAGTGGCAAATCGTTACTATAACAAGGGGTGACTGAATGAAACCAGGAGTGGCCACTTCAGAATGGCTCCAAACCCCCCGCTGGACTACTGGACTACTGCCTGAAGGCCAAAACTCTCCTTTGTGTGGATGCATTTTTCTTTCATCTTGTGAAGTTGCATGGACCTCACAGATCTCACTTGTTTGTATGTGAATTTACAAACTGGCAGTGAGTGTCACATAACTGGCAAGCGCAAAAATGCAGCTATGTAAACTGTAATAAAAATCATCATCTTTTAACATGCTTCTCCGATTAAACATAGAATTAATTTTGTGTTGTTAATTGTAATTGTTTGAGATTCCTGTTTGAGGAACTTTAATTCTAATGAGAAAACAAATCGTAGAAACTTGTTCATGCAGCTCATGTCTGAGTCGGAAGCCAACTGTGTAACAGCAGTTACTTCGCAGAAAAACAACCTAACAGGAGTTTTTTCCAGGATACTGTATAATCAAGCACTTGCTCCAACATGTAGCTGGCCGCACTGCAGTGTTGGTCTCAGATTGCTGACGTTGCATCTCATCCAGCGCTCCAACCTCACAGGTTTCTATCCACGCCCACAGTTATCGCCGAGATACCAGCAAGCTAATAACATCTAAGTCTGTTCTGCATAAGATTTGAAGGTGGCCTATGTCGTCTCCCAGTGTGACTGAGGCTTTGATGCTGCGGAGCCACTAAGCCTTATTGTTCATGGATGTTCACAGTTATCCTTGGCTGTTCTCGCTGTGTTGCCGTTCAGACTTATTGACCTTCCCTTATAGGAAAGAGAAAAAAAAATGCACTAAGTTGATACCGTGTCGCTTTTCCTGCTAAAAGGTCTGTTTTCGTTTTGTAAGCTTGAACTCGGCCACGTAACTGAATCCAAGGACACGGCACAGGGAAAGCTTTCGAATTTGCTTGCAAATATGCTCGGTTTTGTATTCTCACGTCCTTTGTTGGCGAGAACTCCGCACCTATCAATTAGGAACTGAAACAGGCCGAGGGGGGATTCGGCCCGACTCAGTATTCTGTGATGCAACATGACGTCCTCATTTATTTAGTGATTGCCTTTGACTTGAAAGTGAGTCGGCAGGTCAGGAAGCTGTCGGTGAAATATTCAACGGGCCAACATATTGTGGGGGTTTGGAGTTTCAGCACACTGGGGAATTTTTCCTCCCTCCTCCCCCTTCCTTTCACTTTGGTAGTCTGGGTTCTGCTTCCTCCTGCCCAGAAATATCTAACAACAAGCGCAGAGAGAGTGACATTAATACTGCACGACAGCGCGGTCCGGCAGGACTGCAAATGTTTGCCTTTTAATCCGGGACTGGTCGGCCTTTGGTCTGGCCGAGGCGGACGTTGATGCGAATGGGAGAAGAAAACTGTTGCCAAACTTTGTCTGGGCTGCCGGGAGCTCCGTTCCGTAATTCATGACCCGAGCCATTTCAAACATTTGCACAACCAGCCCCATCGAGAGAAACACACACCAGTTGTTGTCATGCCGGCTGGAAGCGAGCGCGTCCGCTCCTCGCTTTAAAAAACTCGCTTTTTTAAAGCATGCGCGTGGCATGCGGCTGTGGCTGTACGCTTGGACTCTATCTGTTCTGTATATTGGGGGTGAATAAGTTGGATTCCCCCCCTCTCCTCTCCTCGCCTCTCCTTTGTCCTGGGATGAGCTCCAGTTTAATTGTTGGACGCCGGTGTCTGTTGCGGGGGCTGTCAAGGGAAGATAAAGAGTTTTTCCTGGGGCGTGAGGAAAGGGGAGAGCCGTGATGGAGGGCCTCTCTCCTGCAGCTCCGCTGGCTGCATTAGCCCCACGCTTTATAATTGTGTGAAGGGGGCACTTCCACTGGCTCCCTCATTACTCACTGGCATGGCCGGTCCCTGGCAACCAGACACACCTTGTCCTCTGGCTCTTTCTCTCTTGCCCGTCTCACTCATTTCAGGATGTCCCTCAGCTCCATCACCACCCCCTCACCCTCACCCCCCACCCCCACCACCCCTCCCCTGGGCGATCCTCCTTATTGTTATTTTGACCCGCTACCGCCATCGGCACATATCACCTCCTCCTTCCACTGAGTTTTTTTGACATCCTCCTTTGTCAGAGGAGGGTCCCATTGTACTGCATTTGCTCTGACTGATGCCACCGATGCCTCGGAGTTAATGCCGCGCCGTCGTGCGCGCTCGCGCCGTCACGGCAACGCGAGTCCAGCGTGTCAAGCCGCGAGAATCCTCGCGACTCTCCGAGAACAAGCCTCATGTCTTGTTAATCTCATTGATGACACATAAAATATATTAGGAATCCGGAGACGGGGCACGTCGTTACACGCAGAGAGTGTGTGATGTTCTTGGAGTAGTCACCGCGGGCTGATTGGTATGGAGTGAGGACAGCCAGCACCGAGTGAGAGGCAATTAGATGACATAATTGAGATGCCTTGAGGGCCAATTTGTTACACATACTTACAGTGTAAGTGCCCAGTGATTGTACCGCAGCCCGCTGCACACGAGATGTGCTCAGGTTTCCCCGAGCCCAAATCAGCAGGATCCCATTTATTACCAAAGGAAGAAAAAACACACACACCTACAACCAGCAAACGCAAACATCTCTTCGCCGCTGCTTCACTGGGATCCGAGCGATGTCCTCTCCACTCAATCTCCACGTCTGCTTGTTTTTTTGTTCACAGAGGGCGGCACGTGCGAGGTGATTGCAGCCCACCGGTGCTGTAACAAGAATCGCATCGAGGAGCGCTCGCAGACAGTCAAGTGCTCCTGTTTACCGGGGAAAGTGGCCGGGACGACGCGCAACAAACCCTCCTGTGTGGACGGTGAGAACGCCGAGAGCACGTCATCCACCGCAGAGCCGACAAGGAAGTCGATTCGAGTCGCAGGGGAATCACTCTCATCTGTTTGGATGTGATGCAATCCAGCCAAGTGTTTTAGAGTATCAGGGGGAAAATGGTATCTTGTGGCAAAAAGCACTACAGCAGGGAAAAACACAGGTTTCCAATAGGTGGGGGGAGCGTCCTAAAGGTGTGGAGGTCTGGTGTGTCACTTGAGCATGATAATGAAGACACTGGTCACGTAAGTTAACGAGATCAAACTGTATCCATGAGAAACCAGCGTTGCAACACTGACATTTCTGATAAAAGATTTAGCTTATTATTTATTTACCTTTCATCTACATAAACTAATCATCTTAAAAACTTAAACAACCAGAGAGAATTCTTGTCAAATAAAATTAAGAAAAAACCAAACAGATTTCAGCACATAAATGAAGTGATGTCTGGGTGCTCCCCTGAAAGATCGCATGTATCGCTATTGATTATTAGCTGAAGGGGTTTTGACTTTGTGTTTTTCCCACCTGTGTCTCATCATATTCTACCTGCGACAAGTTTTGGGTGGTGTTTATTTGATCCAAAGTTGTTTTCCACGCGGCTCTGACGGAAGGAGCTTACAAATGTGGCTCTGTGTTTTATTTCAAAGCACAAAATTCAGCTCGGAGTCAGCAGTTTGTGGCAACGACTTTCATGGCAGCGAGATAACAAAACACACGGCGACTGCTGAAGGGACGGTTGTAATGTAGTTTTTTGAGGAGGAGGAGGAAAAACAGAGGCGGCGTTGTCAGCGGGAGTCGACGCTGAGTCCTTTGAATTGTTGCGCTCGGAGGACGGAGGATCCTCCAGACTGTGGCGTACTCCAGCGCTTCACGTCCACCACCACTATTCTCCTTTATGTCTCAGAGCTCAGTGGCCTTACTGCCCCCCCCCCCGTCCCTGTTTATGGTGGAAGTGTCTGGTTGTAATGCAGACAAACAAAAAGAGGTAAATGCAACATGCGAGCTTCAGACAGAACATAAAACATTTAGGACACAAACATCTGTGAAAGAAAATTGTACAAAACAACTGAACCAGCTCTTATATTCAGCAGTTCAAGCTCAATTTTCCCACTGAGAAACTATTAAGAAGCAGTATAATGTGCAGAATGTGTACGGAGTGCAAACAAAGATGCTTTTAGAGGGTAGGAAGTAGGCTAAAGTACTTCACTGAACTCTGCAACAACGTAAACGAGGTTCCTTGGCGTTCCAGCAGGAGGCTGCTCAATGGCACATACGAGGAACCAAAAGTACAAATGTGATGTTTTTTTTTTTTTTTTCCATCAAGTTTACGAGTGAGTTCAAAAAGGCTTCGCAGGTGATATTAAACACTTCAGTAAAACTCCTGCAGCTCGTTCAAATATAACTCCCTCAGTCGTGCCTGTGATGCATCTCATAACGAAAGATACAGTCAACCATTAAGAGCCCCCACGGTGCGCGGCGCTGGCGGGCGCCAGGAGAGATGGAGCACGATCCAGTTGGGCTTCTGAACACCTGAACAGGGAGCACGTTGCAGATCGCGTCGCCCCGAGGCATCTCGGGCTGATGGAAATGAATAACTAATAAACACAAGTCGGGGAAGCTCCAGGCTAGTGCACCTGAATTACCTCAGCTGAGAAAAACAATCAGGCAGAAGCGGCTCCATGGAGGAGGAGAAGGAGGAGGAGGTGAGGGAGGGGGAGGGAAAAAAAAAAAGAAGCTGACAGGAAGTCACAAGTCTACTGAGACAGAACTGTGATGTCTCCTCACTCCACGGAGCTCATTTACTGCTCTTCGCGCTCGATCTTTTCACCTCCACCTTTCGGCGGGGATCAAAGTCAAACTCGCTGGCTGCCCCGTCGAAAAGAGACGACACCAAAATATCTTCATTACGAGGCGTGTTGCGTCGAAGGAACCAGACAGACCCGCTCACTTGGCTTCACAAGGTTGGTTAGCCACAGCTGACACTCCAAAGATTCAAGAATATGAATCAGACTCACTCCTCTGCATCAGCTAGCAGACAAGGGACTTTGGACTCCTTTTATGTTTCACGCAGATCATGTCTTTTTTTTTTTCTTCTTCTTTTTTTTCTTTTTTTTTTTACCTTGCACGGTCGAGACAGACTGAAAACAGCACCTGAAAGCCTTCACATCAAATGGAGACATTTTCTCTTTCACAACTAAATTACACCTGAGACCTTAAGGTGAAAAATGTTGGCTGAATGCGAGAATAAAGGAGGTATAACTTGATGTATTTTTTACTTGAGATGAAAAGGGAGAAATCCAGAGGAGCCGTCGGCAGAAGTTGCGGGGAGACATATAAATAAATAAGTCGCCGGCGGAGGCGTGGAGGTGGAGAAGCGGAGGGGCCAGGTGTAAACACTTCATGCTTCCGTGCCTCCAGCCTCACGCTGCGCAAGGATCCTCGTTGTTGCCGTATCGATTAACACGCGCCTATAGCAGGGGCGGTCATAAAAATGGAAATGACAGGCCAGTGAGCAGCAGCGCCACATTATTGAGCAGCAGGGCTCCATTTGTGTTACACTGACTTGACCTTTCTCATAAAATTTGCTTCTTGTAGGTTGAGAGAGAGTACAGGGATGAACGTTAGGGGAGTGGACAGAGGGGGGTCCGGTCGGGGTGGACGATGATGGGGGCTGGATGTGGGACATCCATCATTTGCCTTAGGTGTCTGAAAAGGTCCTAAAGTTCACCTCACAGTCGGCGTCAGACGAATGTACAAAATATGAAACAAAATCTCAAGTTTCTTGGGTTGATTCACAAAGAAACTGTTATTTTTTAGGATGTGTCTTTACCACAATACTCATTTTATATCACAGATGCATTCTGGGTAAATTGCCCCCTTGTAGTTGCACGATCAGCAGTGAGTGCTGGGCAGTGTGGGGGCTAAATAAGCAAGGGGTGGGGGAGGGGTGCCTCCAGGTCCAGATTGTTCTTACCTGCTTGAAGATATGTGTGTTTGTTTTTATAACCCAGCACTAAACACAAGTTAACCTCATTTAGTTTGACCTGACCTGATCTAACCTAACTGAATGTTTTGACACCAACCACATAGTGGCGACTTCACGAAACTTAAAGGTGCTATATGTAGGATTTTTAGTAAAAGCTATATTTAAAAAAAAATAATAATACGACAAAATGGCGGAGTCGGCAAAACAACCAGCTGCCAGCGTGTTGCCAGGTTTTCTGCAGATAACGTCC
>JAUESE010000080.1:3210301-3220925 GCA_032274725.1 Malacoctenus triangulatus
ACAAGAGACACACACACACACACACACCCACACACACACACACACACACACACACACACACACACCCAACACCACCACCCTCCTCCTCCCCACTTCCCCCTCTCAGGCGGCTTAATTAGCCCAGCATCCTAAGAAATGCACCTGCTTTCACACTCGCCTGCTTTTAACACACAGCTCGTTACAGAGTGGAGAGGAGCGGCTCTCTGTGGAGTTTGGAAGTGAGCGGCAGCGTCTCACTCGCGAGAGAGAGAGAGAGATAGAGAGAGAGAGAGAGAGAGAGAGAGAGAGAGAGAGAAAAGAGTGTGAAACAGCGTGAAACGGGGTGAAGCTGCACTCCGCTCTCCAGGGTCACACCGCAGGCACTTTGGCTGGAGCGGGGTCACGCTGATTGATTCTTCACACATCTGCATCACATGGGAGCCCTGCGGAAGCGGGGGGCTTTTGTTCTGAAGAGTGGCCAAACTGTGTCGCGTTTGGGAATCCGATGTAAATGAGATGTTTCGAGAAGAGAAATGTACCCGAATCGGCCGCTTTAAAAAAGACGGTGCGATGTATGAAGAGCAGCGCAGCCAACGCTCTGGTGCCCAAACGTATGCATGGAGATTCAGTGTCATCGTTTCACAGCAGATTGCTTTTTTGCTGCTGTGATTTTTTTTTTTTTTTTTTTGGAGGTTGGCAATATCCACCTTTTCCCGTGTAGTCATCATGCAGCTTTTCACTCGGGCAATCATGAGTGCAGCCTGTTGGGACTGATGTGGTCTTTTGGGGACTGGAGGCAACCAGGAAACCAGAAGCGGCCGGAGGCTGGCTGATGTAAGTCTGCAGAGTGGAAAAAGAAAAGAAAGCCCCAGCAGCCACCTCTGCTCCCTGGGACACCTTGTTTACCAGGGCTGCTGGTTCACCCCCCCCCAGTCAGACTTTATTTTTTTCTTGCGCCTGCAGCCTCCCTCAGGTGTTTCAGCTGTCCCACTTCCAGCTGATGCACGTGTGCCTTTTCAAAACAAGAACCCACGACTTTTTCCTCTTTCTGAAGCCACGCTTCCATCTCACCTCAGGTTCCTTCCAAAATTCCCTGCACCCCCCCCCCAACCTCCACCCCACCCCGATGGTTAATCACACAGTCTGATCACGCCCGGACCAGCTGGAAACCTGCAACAGGACTCCAGCAAAGTGGCTGCAGGGCTGCGCTCAGAAGCTCCATCAATCCCCCCCCCCTCCCAGCCTCGTCTCACCCCGAGCTCTTGTCCACTTCATCTCGCCACGCCGTCCCTCCTCTCACTTTCTTTCTTTCCTCGACATCCCTGGAAAAAAAACACAGCGATGAATTAGACCCCAGATCACCGTTCTGACTCGGGCCGGCAGTGAGAAACTTGTCTGTCGAGACTGAACTCATTTCATTGAGAATAGCTAAGTGACGAGCGCTCTTGATCTTCAGGGACTCCCGTTTCCTCCCACACTCGGCTGTTTACGACGCGCAGGGAGAGCGAGAACACATGGAAGTCTACAGACAGGTCATTACTACAGACGAGAGGTAAACACATCAGTAACACAGAGTTTGGACCCACAACTCAGTCAACAGTGACGCTTTTAGACAGAGTTACAAAAAGAAGTCACATCTGAAGTCATTTTTTTCAGTGTTTCAAGATATTCAATCCCAATCTAATGTTTGAACTCATTGTGCCTCCTCCTCTCTGTCGTGCACCTTTCCTTTACCCCCCCCCTCGCTGTCCCCATACGCCTCGTAACCAAAGAACGCGGTGTCCCGCACCTCGGTGCTGTGGTACCCGTGCCCTCGTTAATCTCGCCCCCTTGTAGTATGGTTGCCGCGGCAACAGAAACTGAGAGAAAATGAGTCCATCACTCAACCGCACGCCGTGCTGCCAGAGTGGAGTTGTGCTGAGGGTTGATGTGTGAGAGTTGATTTGTTTGTGCTCGTTTGTTTTGTTTTTTTTTCACGGTCACCTGACGGGCCGCTCCACCCTGCCAGAGTCCCCGGTTTTAATCATTCACATGATTTTCCCGACGATGCAATTAGTTGCTGGGCACTAATCAATGACCAGCAGCGGTGGTTCAGCTCTTGACTTTAATCTGGCTCCTCTCAACAAGTGGAGGTCTGTGTTCAAAACTGAGCAGAAACACAGCGAGCCGTACAAACAGTGGTTAAAGTTGCAACGACACTTTATTAAATAGTAACGATGAAGAGAAAAAACAACACAACTATGCACACTTACTCCTGTCAGTGAAAGACCCACATCAAAACACGAGATTATTAGTATGTTGAGTTTGAGTGTAACCTTGGACAGCAGCCTGTCAGAGCCATCTGAAATCTGCTGCTGTGCTCCTCAGGGTTGTGTAGCTGCAAGTGGTTTCTGAATCCTTGTGTTCTTCCTCATCATTCATTTACACTGTTTTCCTGGATCGTCTTCCCGCTGCACAACAAAAACACACTGAACAATATCGGGCTCTGACACACACACACATACTCCTCAGGTCGGTGACCTCCGCTCACCTGCCTTCACACCCCTTCACAGCAGAGCCATCACTTCACTCAGAGCCTAGAGCAGAGGTCACAGCATCGATCCCGTGCAGGTTTGGGCACAAAGAGTGTGGAAGTCTGTCTGCTCAGGTGTCTGCCTTCACTTGCTCCTCTTTGTCCCCTACCAGATCTATACACAGCTTCAGCTTCAGGCTGAGAGAGTGAAGGAGGAGACATTCCAACTCAGTTCCCTCGATCGGGAATCTGGACTATTGGAGACTTATTTCTATCCTGTCACAGTTGATAATATATAAAAATTGTTTTTTAATAAACCTGCTAGTACCCAGAGAACTTTGGCTGTGTACGTCATCATAAACACACATCCAAAATAAAAAGAAGCCCAAACAAATTAACTTTTTTCTCTACAAGCGTTAGGATTTTTTCTGCATCCACTGCTCGAAGGTTTCTTGAATGAAGTCAGAGTTTTGTTGAGTGTGAAACAGCTGTAGAGACACAGACTGTAGTTTCCTCATGTGGTCGCAGGCTGCTGAGGCTGAATTAATTCATACTGACAGAGAGGATCAGGACGCCCGATCACAGCCGGTGTCATTTTTCACATGTTTGCAGTGATGTTTCTGGTCACTCATTCAGGTCACCGGTCCGTCATTGACACGCACGCACACGATTGAGCTTCATCTGCGTGTTTCTGGACCGGAGGAGGGAGCGTGACCACCTGGACAGCAACCCCTCATACACCCTCCGCACAGAGAGACCCCCACCCAGGAGTGAACCCAGGACCTCCACACTGACAGGCAGCAGTCCCACCCCGTCCTCGTGTGCAGATGTGACGATACACAACGCAGGCGGATGATATTGCGTAAATGAGATTTTAATCTCCAGCTGTTTTGTAATAAAAGTGCTTTTGTGTGACGGTAACGCTCAGTGTCTCAGTGTGTCTAATGTGATAAACCAAGAAAGTCGTCCCATGATGCCTCAGAAGTCATATTTCTACTATTCAGATTCTACTGATAGTTTGTTGAGGGTGTGGTTAAACAATAAGTCCTATAAAATCCTTCCATCACTGATGTTCAAAGAGTGAATGAATGAATCTTGAATGTTGGATTTGAACTGAAGTGACTGAGGCTGTTTCCCTCACGTCTCTTTGTCTTTTCTTTGTCTTCCCAGTCGATTATTTTCTGAAAATATGCTCGTTGTTGCTGGATGACGTAGACAGCGTTTTTTTTTTTTCTCTTTCTCCGGTTGCCATGGTGAATTGCTGCCGTGGATCTTTGTTTTAGTTGCCTCGCATGAGCTTAACTCGGAGTGAAAAAATGAAGATTTGACTTAGTCGTTTCAGAGGAGCTGATCTGAAACTGACCTAGTGTCAGGTTTTGTTCACACTGGGAAATAAGTTGAACCTGTGTTGTGAGACAAAGTGGGCCCAGAAAGGACAAAATGTTGTTTAAGGCCAAAAATTTCACAAGATTAAGATGAAGATGAAGATGCTTTCATCTTCAGTGAACCAACAGAAAGTGTTTCTCTTAAACACAGTTTGGTGATGAGTCAACCAATCAGCACGGAGGATGCTTTAACCTTTTTGTTGCTATGACTTTGTCTGAGCCTTTTTCTTTGACATTTATTGAGCTGACTGTAACATTTCACCACTGACTGCAAAGTGTTTGGAGCTATGGCTCTCATCAGAAAGGCCTTTTTTTAATGGCCCATATTTAATCACTTTTAATCATGATTGATCTGTTGCATTTGGTGGACTCTGCAGATATTTCCATGCATTTTTTTCAGTGACTTCACTCTTTGGGAGGGACACTAAAGCAAATCATCTTAAGTGGCCCTCGGTGTGGGCCGGACCTCACCGTCCCATTAAATGTGCTGCTTTGCCTTCAGGGTTTCCTTCTCGAGAGGGAAGCATGTGGAGGCCGCTGGAGACAGATGCTGTGAAAGTGTGTGTGTGTGTTTTCTTTTGTGTTGCTGATCTGCTGATGGTGAATTGATCGCCTGTGCGTCTGATTGCTTAGCTTCATTAAATGGAGCTGTTTCCTAAACGCTCCAGATCATGACAGCGATGGCCTATTGTGGTTGCCTGCGTTTCTGACAGCTTGCGTCTCGGTCGGGAGCAGAGCCAAACAGTAACCTGTGAAACGTGTTGTAGAATGGGGTGGCTGCATAAAGCAGCACATGTTCGATCTGCTGATGCTGAAGATAAAAAATGCACAACAGAGAGTTAGATGGATGCTCAGACTCCAGGTTATGATCTCTTTGTTATGACTTTTCTCTCCAAAGTTGTGTTGAGCAGACCGACATGATGTGAGAGAGAATAATGTGTTTTGATTCTCTCTTCCGCAGTTCATTTCTCATCTGTCTGCATTGTGTTCCTGTCTCTCCAGCGCTGTCACCGAGCTGTTATTCATCCCTGCATCACGGAAGCTCTGCCTGGTGCATCATGGGAACTCATCAGCGGTCTGACAACTACAATATATGAGGACTGAGAGGTTGTCATGGAGACTGGCAGCTACACCTCGGGCCCACCCACCGCCTCGTGGGTCAGGACGGTGGCCGCCGGGCTGGGAGGGATCGGAGCCCTCCAGGAGCAAGGAGGAGCAGGAGGAGCAGGAGGAGGAGGAGGAGGGGGAGAGGGCTCGTCCGGTGGCCCCGCCTCCTGGTACATGCCGTACTCGCTGGGCTTCCAGGTGTCGCTCACGGCCTTCCTCATGCTGGAGCTGGTGCTGGGCTTCAGCAGCAACCTGACGGTGCTGGTGCTCTACTGCTCGCAGTCCAACCTGGTGGACTCGGTGAGCAACATGGTGACGGTCAACCTGCACGTGCTGGACGTGGCGGTGTGCGTGCTGTGCATCCCCCTCACCCTGGCGGTGGTGCTGCTCCCCCCGGGGCCCGACCTGGCCCTGCTCTGCTGCTTCCACGAGGCCTGCGTCACCTTCGCCAGCATCGCCACGGCCGTCAACATCCTGGTCATCAGCCTGGACCGCTACGACATCTCGGTGCGGCCGGCCAACCGGCTGCTGACCACGCGGCGGGCCGCCCTGCTGCTGGCGGCCGTGTGGCTCGCCTCGCTGGCCGTCTTCTTCATCCCCTTCCTGGAGGCGCCGTGGTTCAGCGGCGAGGGGGCCGAGGAGGCCCGGCAGGAGGCGCCGCGGGGGGGAAACGCCGGCGCCACGGCGATCCCGGCCTGGCGTAACCGGACCCTCCTGTGCGTGGGGGGGCAGGGCTACCACGCGGGCCGGGGCGTGTACTACCACCTCGTCCTGCAGGTGCCCATCTTCTTCACCACCGTGGCGGTCATGCTGTTCACCTACTCCCGGATCCTGAGGGCGCTCAACATCCGCATCGGCTCCCACATGAAGAAGAACCAGCGTTTCCGGGGCCCCGCCTGCAAGGGGCGCCACAAGAGACAGGCCAAGAGGACGGTCGGGCTCCGGGCGAGCGGCGAGGCGGGGGGGGAGCGGTGCACGGCCGACGGCACCAAGCAGCTCGCTCACCCTCCGCTCATCCCCTCCCCGACCCCCACCCCGACCGCCACCTCCCCCCCGGCCCTGTCCTCCGCCCCGCTCGTCACCTCCGACATCGGCGCCGCCGCGCCGCCGCCGGCCACCGTGGGCGTCCACGCGTCGGTGTCGGCCATCATCGCCCTGCGGCGGGCCGTGCGGCGCCACCGGGACCGCAGGGAGCGGCAGAGGCGGGTGTTCAGGATGTCGCTCATCATCATCAGCACCTTCCTGGGCTGCTGGGCGCCGCTGTCCGTCACCAACGTGCTGATCCTCAGCGCGGGCCCCAGCGACGCCCTGGTCAGCCTGCGCCTCTGGTTCCTGGCGCTGGCCTACGGCACCACCGTGTCCCACCCGCTGCTCTACGCCTTCACCCGGCAGAAGCTGCGGCGCGCGCTCCGCGCCAAGGTGAAGAAGCGGGTGGTGTCCCTGCTCCAGGTGGACCCGTCGCCGGGCGGCACCGTCATACACAACTCCTGGGTGGAGAACCGGAAAACCAGCCGGCAGGTGCGGCTGGAGGCGAGCGAGGGGACGGAGCGCTGCCTGGCCGAGGCCGTGTGAGACCGGGCGCGTTCGGTCAAGGCCGGGATCACGGGACAAACAGTCGCAGGTGTGTTTCATTATTGGAAGGCGCTGATGCGAGACACCAGTGTGAGAAATGTGAAAAACACGTCCCCAACCCCCCCCAGGGAGTAACTTTCTTAGAACCACCAGCAGCACAGCCTCGCTGAAACACAGCCAGCCTCCACCTTGGGTGGCGCCGGAGCCGCGGCAAGCACCTCCTCTGCTCAAAGTCACGCGAGCAGGTGTGCACGACGAGTTGCGCCCTGCAAAGTGCTGGAGTCTATTTACATATGGAGCCGAATGGTGGAGCAGCTCATAGTGGCGCTTACATAACGGCTACAAAGAATGTGTTTAGCCAGCAGAAGATATGATCTGCCTCCCACTCCATTGCTCCAGGGCAGCTTTAAAAACACACACACACTCACAAACACACACACATTGATACACTTCAAACACAAAGAACCTCTTTGAATGTATTTCATATTATCTCTGCCTCGATCCGGCTCTGAAAATCCCCCCGTGTGCTCTGTACAAAACGGGGGATCACGTTGGGTATTTGCCACATGAAGCTTCCTAACGAGGCACAGCGTGGTCAGTCCACACACACACCGAAAGCGACGGACCGGCCAGAGGACAATTAGAGTGTGAGATAATAAACACTTGTGCAACACAGTCATTACATAAAGTTACAGTGTTTACGTGACCTTCTTTAACACTCCTCTGCTTTTCTTTGAACGCGCGGTGTAACATCCTCTCTGCTGTCTCCGACCGGCCGCTCCCGTTCCATCCCACCAGCTTGTAAAGCTGCCGCACGAATATGCAAAAAGGTTCTCGTCCGAATCGCAAGAAGAGACTCATCATGTGAGAAATCTGATAAGTTAAAGGGGTAAAATAAACCAAAACTCTTTGATCCTGTGTCGCAGTGATAATAAATATGAAATAGTTTGGAGTGATCATGATGAAACAGGAGACTCCCCCCCTCCCCTTTCACCATGACAACGTCACCTACGACTTTCAGTGGGCACAAGTGTGATGAAATCGTACACTGTGGTGTTCAGTGGTCTTCACTCAGTCGGGTGAACTTGTGCTCATATTGGTCTGAGCTCGCAGAGTTAAGCTGGAAAAGTGCCGTTGCTCTGAGAAACGCAAGACAACAAGAATCGACTGGAAATCACACTTTTTCTAAACCTACACAAAAATGACCAAAAAATGTTTGCATGGCCCATATTGGCTATAAACATGAATGCATAAAATGTGACGATTGTGACATCGCATCAGCTCGCCGAGCTCTGAACGATGTCGGGGGTGAGGTCCAGCTGGACCGCGTCGGGATGTACGAGACGCCACGACTCCCACTTCCCAAGTCAATCCTGTGTGTGTATTCTCTGATGATCTCCACCATGAGAAATCTCAGTGGTTTATTCCTGCAGTTGTTTCCTAAAGTCTGAGAGAATCACAGAGAGAATCTTACAAAAGGCTCTTAAAAATAAAGCAGCTGATTCAGTCCAGTGTAGCACCAGCAAATCAACAATGGCAACAATAAGTCTGGAGTCCTCGTCACCATCTCTAACGCGCACTTGTCGAAGCTTCTTAAAGAATAGTATTTGTGACAGATCTGTTGTTTTAGATTGCATTAGATTGCACTGTGTTCAATCTGTTCAAAGCCACGCGACCCCCCCCCCCCTCTGCAGGGACACACACATGTACATGATGTAAATACGACCCGCATCTGAGGGAATCACGTGTGAAACCCTTTCGGTCCCTCGTGTGATTGTTTCGATCGACATTTCTAGACTAGAGGAGTGTTCCAGTTGCAGCTGCCTCGTCTCTGTGTCAACCCCCCCTCCCCCTCCCCCTCCCCCTCCCTTTCCCCGACATGTGGTCCCATGGGTTGTCTCATCCTCAGGGTTGTCCAGCGAACGCTGGGGGCGTCCATGTAACTGCTGTCACGGGCCGGCTGCGGCCGCTTTGATGAGATTTATTAATAGGCCTGGTGTTTACCGTTGGACTCGTCCCACCCTGCTCGTGTGTTGGCTGCCGTGGGAGGGTCATGTGACTCACCCCACGATCGATGCGTTTCTGAATGTAAACATGTTGCGAATATATATGTATATATATATTAAATGTACACCAAAAATATGCTATCTTTATAGGGTTTTCTTCATGGTGTTGTTTTTTTCTTATGTGAATGTACCACAAAACCGACAATAAAGCGACCGAGGTCTCATGTTCCTGCCGTCATGTGTTCTTTCCTGAGTCTGAGCTGCACGTCGGCGGCGTCGGCGTCCGCATGAGCTTATTCAACGGCGAGAGCGCGCCGGGAACCCCTGACCTCAGGCGGAGCCCGGCGAATAGAGCTTCTGCTTTTGATTGGAAATTAGAAAAAAAAAAAAAAATCTCAGTCGTGAGTTCACGAGTACAATGTATAGCGCTGTTCATCACATGATCGCTCCCAAGGCACTGGATGTGGGGGCGGGGGGGTTGGTGGGACGGGGGGCGAAGCTGCTGGAGAACGCAGTGTCCTCCCGCACGCAATAAATAAACACACATTCGCTTGACATTTATTCTGTGTGGTCGGCGTTTAAACGAGTGCCAGGGAGTTTTGCACGAAGCATTGTCTGTGGATGCGTTGGGCTCCTGCTCTCAGGGAGCGGCCAATAATAAAGTGAGTGGGAGGCGCCAAGTGAACGTGTTAATTTTAGTATTGTCACGCCGCGATCAATTCACACTTTCGCCTTCCAGCTGGGTGGGCCCGTTGTTGAGCGTCGGGCGTCCCCCCCCTGCAGGGCACCGAGCGCTCCTACCTGCATGGCGCCCATCGCCGCGCTCCTCCCAGCGAGCCCGCCCACCGCACGCCTCCGCACGTGGCCTGAAAACTTCGCGTGGGCCTGGCGGCGCGTGGGCGCCGCGGAACCTCCGCGGTATAGGAAGAAAAAAGGTCACGCACGTAGGACGACGCCTGCAGGACGAAGATGTTCGGACGGTTGCTGAAAGCTGGGCTAATTTCTGTTTTGAAGACAACACGGATGAATTAGAACAGAGATCAGAATTCAGAGCAGTTGCATCAACAGGATATTTGTAATTTAGCTCGACACGAGTCTCCAGTGACTGCTTCAGTCCAGTCAACAAGTCGCTCTCCAAGGTTTCATGACCAACACAGCTGCTCTCAAATGACATTCAGAGTATTTTTCTCTTTGCTTGGATTCACTTAGCTGAGTTTTCCCTCTGCGTGCAGCGCGGTGCCTCAGTTCCTCTCGCTGAACTGACGCAGGGGTCTCAGAGCAGCTCTACTCACTGTGTGGACGCCGTTGAATGTTGACCACCTGCCCCTCACGTGAGAAAAGTTAGAGCGGAGAAAGGTTGAGGGGGGTTAATCTGCACCTCCTCCAGTGCTGTGCTGATGTTAGCATTCGCTCCGTCAACCTGCAGCCGCGCCGTGTTTGTCAGCCTCCACCTCCACTGAGAGAAGCACACAAACAACATGAAATCAAAGGGACACGCAGCCCTCAAACTCAACATGCTTTGGTCTCCGTTGTTCATATCTTTCCATCGTATCGATAATATGGCCACAGTTTCACTGCGTGTCTTCTTGTCGGCTGCACACGTATGTCCTGAGAGGAGGCCACGGCATCCTGATCAAACCGAAAGCACACGTGAGAAGTGTGGACCCTGCATTAGTCACTACACATGTAGAAGATGAAGGGATGAGTAATCATAAGTGTCAGTCCTCCATGACGGACACCACAAAATGCTACTCTGTGGTTCTTAAAGGGGAAAAAAAAAGGTCCCACTTATCACCAGAATTTTTTGTTCTAAATGTGACACAGAAATGTCTTGTTGTAAGTATCATTAACTGTTTTGGGTTTTTTATTGATATTTTACTTTTAATTTGAAAAAGACTTATTTGTATTAAGTCAAACATGATCTTTACAAACATACTTTTTCAGACAAGTATGGATGCAGCTGACTCCCCCCCTCCTCTCTCCCTCTCCCCCCCTCCCTCCATAGCACTTGCCTTCAGATGAGAGGTGTCCCTATGAAGAATCTCATAACGTCCAATCAACAC
>JAUESE010000080.1:3261234-3271313 GCA_032274725.1 Malacoctenus triangulatus
GTCTCTGCTCAGAGCCAGACTGTGGTCTTGGAGGCCAACCAAAAACATCTGATCCCCTCGCTGTTCTCAGGTCTGACAGAATGCTAAAATAAAGCGTTGTCCAACAGAATTGAATGGAGTTTACTGTCGTGGAGACCAGCCAGTGGATTCTTACATTCATCAGGTATCAAGTGAACCATTTCTTTTTCTACCTTAAACATATGGCTTACACTATTTTTCAGAGCGAGTCTATGATTACAGTAACTCATGAATGCTCAGTTAAAAGTGACGGGCATTTGGAAACATCTGGTTTGGAGCAGAGCTACTCACAGGAGAGGCTGAAGGAGGCTGCAGTGGTGCTCCTCCTCTGCTGCACCTCCTCGACCACCTGGAGAACTTCAGGTTGGTTGTAAAGTTTCTCGACTCTTAGAAGCTGTTTGTTAGAAACAAAACAAATAGTGCAATTGGATATTATTCAGGAACATTGTATGTGACTCAGTTGTGAAAGATGACTTGTAAACCTGGAAAAAACAATAAATGTGAGCTACCAGTGTGTTTTCCTGCCCAACACACGGCATGTCTTTAAAGCAAAGTCACTTGTGGAACATTTTATGTGTTTACCTGTTATGAATCTATTCAGGTGCAGGTGAGAGGCTCCAGTGAGAGCCTCTTGGCTGGTGCACTGAATCACACCAGCCTCTGATGGATGGCTTCTGGCAGCTCAGGCTCTGCCTGCTTCTCCTGCTTTAGGGCCACAAGGTCCATCTATTCTGTCACTCAATGCCCAGTGAGACATGGGCAGACGTGATGTGCTCCTTCTCTTCAAACATGCTCCGTTGAATTGCAGTGGGAAGCTTGTGACCATGCTGTGAGGTGATGGCAGCTGTAATACTCCAGTCAGAGCAGGATGTCCCTGGCAAACACCTGGTTTTCATGTCGTCATGGTTCTCTTTCACCATTCTTATTAGAAAAATGTTCCTTTCCTGTGTTTTCCTGACCTATTATGTGACCTGTCAACTCCACCTGTAACTGCATAAAACTCTCCTCCCTCTCTGGGGACTCATGTTTTTGTGAAGTTCTAAATAAATGAATCTTAACAGGTTGAACGTTTGTTTTCTTGTGAACACAAAGATTTACATTTATTGGATAACAGGAGCTGGATGGCAGGTTGGTGAACAATAGGGAACAAATAGGACTAGATAAGAGCTGTGTATATATCGGAGGAGCAGAGGAGTTCATGTGTTCCCAATGTAGAAACGACTTACTTGATTGCCTGTACAGTATAATTTTTTAATAAAAAAAATAGATAAAACATTCAATACAAGATCAGTCAATCGAGGTATTTTATACTAACTTGGAACCAGATTCACGGATTACCTGGCAGGAAAAACAGTTTAACGTAACGAGCTTCACAAAGACGCGTCGTCCAGACGTTCATCCAAGGTCTTGTACACGATTTATGACCACGTCTGATCGCGGGTTTGACACCCGGGTATTTTTGCGTCCGTGTCAACGATGGTCTTCAGTCTGTTTCCTGAATTATTCATAGGCTGCACAGTTTTTTCGCCGTCCTCGGAAACGTCCTCTGCCGTGGGTCACTCGGATTTCGGGCACCCGTTTCTGAGACCCTCTGATATGAAGAGACCCAGCCGAGGCGTCCAGGGAACCACGACGCTCTGCATGGTGACCAGCAGTCGGCCTGTCCCGGGCTCCTCTGGGCCTGCAAGCAGGTAATCCATCCCTGGAGAGGAAGCAGCATGTGAGTCATATTTCACAACATTTATTTTTAAAACTTCACAGCAAACATAAGCTTGACACGGGATTGTTATAATATTGTCATAATGGTGCCAGAATTTACAGGAAACTTTCATTTTTTAACTCAAGCCAGAGGACCTATTGCCAAAACGGATGCTAAATTGCTTCGTGCTAATGTCATCCTTCTGTGGATAGAGCGGGTCCCACCTGGGTTCAGTACAGGGCAGGTGCAGCCGCGGCTGGTCCATGACACTGGGTAGATGCTGATGGTCCCCAAGTGAAGCGCCACCCGGCCCCACCGGAGCACCTTGCGCACTTTGACCTGCACCTCTGCGTGGCTGCCCTTGTCGTGAGCCGACAGCACGCTCACCTTGATCGCTGTCAAGTGCCACAAAGAAAACCACACATGGAGCATTGAGGCACGCCGCAGATCACCAGCTCAACAGCTTAGTCAAAAGGAGCGAGGACTCACCGTAATCGTGTTTGGTCTTGCAGAAGTCGGAAAAGCTCCTGAGCTTCTTCTCCTTGCAGCTGCATTTCCCTGAGCACAGGTGGCGAGTTACGCTCTGCAGGCCACGCTGTCATCTGACCAGTGGGACCCTCAGTGCAGCTCACACCTACCTGTGTAGTGCAGGGCCGACACTGCCAGCTCCTTGGACCACTGCGCCTCCTCCTCCATTGTGAACATGTGATCCAGGTCGGGAATTTTTCCACCAATAGGAACATTTAACACCTGATTGTTTGGGTAGCTGCAAAAGGAAGACTCCTGCTTTTAACTGGATTCGTTTGGATTGAAACAGGGTTGACTAGGTATGAAAAGGACTTGCAAACTACAATATGAATGTGATGCAGTGATGACCATATCAATAGTGGGCCAACTGGCAAATGCCCTCATTCCATCGTTCAGACTGGAAGTGAATATATTCCCACTGATCTACCTGTTGAGACAGTGGCCAGTGTTGGGGTCACATCTGTGAGTGCAGTCACAGGGTCTGCAGCCCTCCTCTCCAAAGCCCCAGTAGCCCAGCAGGCAGCGGCTGCAGCTGGCTCCGCCCACGCCAGGCTTACAGTGGCACTGGCCGCTCCGAGGGTGGCACCAGGGCCCCTCCTCCCCGGACGGAGCGGGCACGGAGCCCCGGGGGTCACACCAGCACCCTGACAAGCACAGACAAGCCTGATGATGAGACGATAATGAACGCATCCTTTATTTCAATAATTGTTGTCTAAACAAGGAGGCAACATGATGCGAAAGAAACCGAACTCCGCGCCCTGTGCATCTTACGTGTGCAGGCGTTGGGGGAGCTGAGGGGCGTTGACGGGTGGCGGTGGTAGCCCGGCTGACAGCGGTGGCACCTGCGTCCCGTCGTGTGGTGCCGGCAGTTGTCGCAAACACCCCCGCTGGTGGCGCCGGTGGCAAGCCACGCCCGCTGGGAGAAGTGGCAGCTGTCAGCATGACCGTGGCACTCACACTCTGTGGGCAGGGGGGGGGGGGAGGGGGGGGGGCAGGTCGTGGCATTCAGAGGCGGGAGACAAGCCAGACGGCACAGTGGTGATGAGCAGTTTTAGTGAACATTACGACTTGGTTACAGTTACAAAGCTGTAAGAGAATAGTTGAGCTGATAGCAAAGTCTGCATCATTCTGGAGAAATTTTCGCACAAGTTTTACTAAAGTCACAGCAATCAGTGGGAGGAAGATGCTCTATATTCTAAATGTCAGCGTTTAAAAAAGAGAAAACTAACTCAGCTCAGGATGTATGGTTAACAACTCTCTGAGTAAAAATGAGTTTAGCAAATTACTAACTGTTAGGAAAACTAATTTTGCTGGTGCTAATGCTAACAGGTGGTTTAGTTAGCAGGTTAGAGAGAGAGACAGCAGCTCTGCAGCTGCACAACTGCTCTCAGAAGTAAACAGTAAAGAGCAGATTGCAATGTTTGAAACTATGTTGTTAGATTGTGAATTGTAGCCTAATTAGTTTCTATCAAATGTCGTGATTTTTACAGTAACTTAGTTTATAACAGTGACATTAGGTCAGCTCGGCGTCCATCTGCTCTAAACTCTCCCTTGTATTCCTATCAGACAGATGGTGATTAAGTACTGTAGCGTTTGTGTGGTTTCGTTGGTGGTCTCCTACTCTGGCATGGGTTGGACTCCCCGCTGCTGCCGTTGGCAGGCCTCCAGGGACGATCATTGTAGAGGGGGGCACACTTCTCACAGTGATCCCCAGCTGTGTGATGAGTGCACTGACACCGGCCGAACACCTGGAAGAAACATCTGGGGTGGCTCAGTTACTTCTCCTCCGTGAGCACACTTCACAGGCACCTGGTGTCTAGAGACAGCTATAAAATGCCTCCAGGCAGTCAGTGGAAAGTGTACGGAAAGCTATTTTAAGCCTCTCAACTGCAGATTTGTTTCCCAGTAAGTGGATTTTACATCTGGCCACGACATCCTCGCACTTATGTTATACGAGTCTGTAACTGAACGCAGGCCAGAAACACTTTCTCTCGCAGTTTCTCTCTCTTTTTTTTTTCTACAGTACAAACACATGTAGACGGTTCGAGCTTCTCACCGTGTTACTGTCCAGTCTGTGGCCGAGACTGCCGTTGTATGGGACACAAAACTCAGCATGTCCGTGACACAGGCAGGTCCCCCTGACCAGGAGGGTATAGATAGCGTAAGGTGTTGAGTCTGGGCTCTCTGTGCTGGATGTGGGGGTCAGAGCTGAGGCGGTGGCGGGTGTTTCCCCAGTGGGAGGGGTCAGAGACGGGGGACAGTCCTGAGCTTTGAGGAGCCTGATGCGGAGATTGGTCAGGGTCATCCGAGCGAGGGCCTCCGGACTGTAGGGGTCGAGCGCTCCGGCCACGCTCGGTTCGAGAACACGTAAAATCACCTGGAACGACAAAAGAGAGTGCTGAAACGCGGCCGAGTCAGCGACGAACGAACGATGGCTCGCCGCTCGCCGCCCCACCTCTCCTTCGGTGCAGGGCGCGGCGCCGCTGTAGCGCGACGTGCACAGGGAGCCCGGCTGGGAAAAGTCATCGGGCAGACCGAACTCCCTGCTGCAGTTGCGTGCAAAGACCTTGACGGATTCCCAAGTCTCCCCAAAGTCAACTGAGCGCTCAACGGCCATGGCAGCAGGCCGGGGCGACCTGAACACTACAACCACATGGGACAGACAGAACCGTGTTTCCAGATCGAGCCGAATCTCGTCCCGGTGAAAAGCAGAATCGCCACGTGAGGCCCACCAGGTTTCCGGATGCGAGAAGGAGTCATCTGTCATGTGAGCGGGCGGGTGGGCGTCTGCCTCGGGACAGAGTCCCGTGCCCGCTGAGGGCGGAGGGCAAGGGCGACGGTGACGAGTGCTGGCCCCGCAGCAGCTGGAGAGGGTGAGGAGAGTCCGGCCAGTGGCCAGGTTCCCTATGGGGGGGCTGCAGGCATGGTCCACACATCTAGAAACTGGCACAGAGGGCAAATGCAGGTTAGTTTTTGAGAGATACAATCAGCACATCCTCATGCAATGTAGAAATGTAAAGGCTCTCTGATCAGACAAGGTGGCTGAATGACTTTCACAAAGAGCGCTGACATCATGGACAAAAACCAAAGACATGCTCCTTTGTGTTTCCCAATGAATTTTTAATTGGTCAGACCGCTGCCGCTGTTACACAGACCTGCACTTTCCCCTGTGGACTCTCGGGTTACATGAAAGGATGAAACACACGCAACAGCCTCCCTACAGTGTGTCTGTGTCTGTATTCATCCCATGCTATTTGCGTTTAAGATGATGAAAAGAGTCAAAGGACAGGCTACGGTTAGTCAGCATGACGCGCCAAACCATCACAACAAAACACGACGCGTCTCACCTGCTCCGCTCCGCGTCGCAAAGAAAAGCAGCCAACCGAGCGCCACCAGCGTCCGGCGTGGACCACTCCGGAGCATGTCGGACCCTGTCATCCTCACTGATACCGTGGCCACATCGTTTTAAAACGCGACGCACGCTCCCCTGCGCAAATCAGTCCAAACATTGTGTGCTAAGCTCCCTCAGTGAAACCAAACGCATTTCTCCGCCAATTACGCAATGCGCAGCGGGTCCACATGAATCCGGGAGGAGGCGAAGTGTCCCCAAATATCCTCTCTGGAATAAAAGTCACCAGGTCAGGTTCAAATCATCCTCGTGGAGGACATCGGGGCTGAGGGGGATTGTGCGTCCGAAAAAAGATGAACTGCCTCCAGCGACTTCAACAGCGGGATGAGTCAAATGTCCATTTCACATCTTCTTCCATCGTCCTGAAATAATTGTTCTCTCTTTTATAAAAAGAAAGAGGTGTTAATGCGCTCCTATCCTCCCTGAGAGCTCCGAGTGCCAACCTGGTTCTGCGCCCTTTGCGTTTCTGCGCAGGAGAGGAGTGTGCGTCGTATTTGTTCACCAGCCCCCCGCCCACGTCCACACACTCCGCGGATGCAGTACTGCAGAAAAAAAGAGAAAAGAAAAAAAAACAGAAAAACAAGCTGGGTTTTTAAACAGCGTCTATATTGCCCAGTCCCTGCGTCACTCCTGCACTGCCACTCCTTCCAAAGGTGGTGCGCGCAGCGGGACGGATCGGAGGCTGGCACAGGCTCGTCACCGCGGTTAATGTGAAGCAGCCGCGTGGCGCGGACCACTTCGCCTCGGTCCCCCACACTCACCAGGGCCTCGTAATAAGGCGGGGGAAATTAGTTGATCTGTTTCTATCCTCCCGGGGGGGTTTTCAGCCAAAGTTCCAAGTCTCTTTGAAGTCTCGCAGGAAGAAACCTGAGCAGGGAGACAGAAATAGACCTCAGAGCAGATATTTGCGGCTCGATGGGTATTGTGACACATCACAGAGAGAGTGGCTGCTCCGAGTTCATGCAAATGAGTTGTCCAAGAAAAGAGGGCTTCCTGCCATGTGCCTGCTTGGATAGATTACTGTGTCATTCTTGGTTTTAGCTCTGGATAATGAACACATGGTCTGATACATGGCAGGCCTCTTTTTCCCCCCACAATTCTCTCCAACCAAAAGAAAGTGCAGCCCTTTGCTGAGCTTGATGTGTCCCCCCTCCCTGGGAGACACATGCTCTCTGAGTTGAAAGAGTAAACACAATGTCTCTCCAGTTTTATGGCTTAGCTTCAGTTACGGGAGGCTCAGAAAATTGGAATAGACGCACAGAATTGGATTGGCTTCCATAAATTTCTTCAGTGCAAACTCAAATTGTTTACAGCCCTGAGCGCTCGCTTTCCCTTCGGAGAGGAGATCGCGCCAGAAATACTAAAAACTGGCCTGGACCAGCGGCGATGGTGATGATCTGAGTTGGGTTTGTCCTCGCAAAAACATCCAATGATGTCTCAGACAGAGGCCACGATTTTACTCGGTTTTGTTTGTCCCAATAAGTGTGAAACGTCTTTAGTGTCACATCTTCATCCCTTTGCCACAATTTGTCACATCAATACTGCTGCAAGTCTCTCTCTCTCTCTCTCTCTCTCTCTCTCTCTCTCTCTCTCTTCAGAACCAGCCAGGCAGATTTTCTTATTCAGCCCATGAGCAAACTTTTCTAAGACTGAAAATAACGGTTGATTGGCAATTTAAAGTGAAAGTTTAGTCAGAGTCGCAGACAGTAATACCCAGAATTGAACAGCACGGGGCAGCAATGCCTTTGGACATGAGATCAGTGAATGCTCGCTACATCCTATTGCAAGCAAAGAAATAGGAAAAATTCAACAATCGCTGTATGTGGCCCCTGAACTACGAGTTTGACATCCCTGACCGAGAAGCATGACATCTGTGCTTGTTCACCTCTTGCTGTTTTGTCCTTCATGTCCTGCGTTCCACTGTTAACGCCAGCCAGTCTCCGGCCGTCCTGTACGTAATAAACGCTGAGGAGGCTGGCTTCATCCTCCCCATAACTCCTTCCGACTCCCTCCAGTGGTGAGGAGCATGCTAAGAATAGCTTTGGAGGGGATTAGGCCCCGAGTCATTTCTGAGGGATTTACCAGTATCTGGTGATGTTAGCGAGACGCAGACATCCCTCTTTGGCTGGGCGGGACACTCGGAAAATGAGATTCACATCTTTTCGCAGGTTTTTTCGAGGGAGGCCTTGCGTGTTTGTGTGTTCAAGGAGCCAGGAGGTAATGGATAAAACATCGGATCCTCAGTGTGGTCCAGCTGCGGTCCCTGCGCCCTGCGGAGGCTCGTGCCGCATTCACGCGTTTGCCGATTTCTGCAAAGCCTCTAAAATTGTAGGTTTCATTAAACGTAAGCCCCTGGGGTTCCTGTTAAAAGTTTGCCGCTGAGCCGTAAAACATTTTAAAGAGCAGAAAGTGCGACAAACGTGTGTGCACGTAAACTGTCTGGTGGCTCATTTTAGCTCTGAAATGCAAAACACGTGAATTCTGAATTGACAAAATTGTAATTAAGGGAGCGTTTTCTCTGTCGGAGGAATGCAGACCCACCCACAGCCAATAAGGGGCTTGTTAAATACGCGAGCATAAAACGCGAGGATAAACAGAGGTATCCGCGCCGCAACATGTGCGACTTTCGCGTTGCCTTCTGCCTCGAGTTCATCCTGTAACACTGGGGGAGAAAACTCTCTCTCAATGTCCAGGATATCTCTTCATTAAGGCGCCCAGCTGTGCGAGGTCAAATACCAGCCCGCAAAGGTCACAGGGATCTCCTACCTGCCCCATGACTGCTCCTCTAATTGCTCCTCTTTCTCTCATTTACAGAGCTTAATGGGGGCTGGGGGTTAGAGAGCCAGGGTCAGACTAACAGGGACCCCCACTTCCCACCCTCAGTGTTTGCCCAGGCTGCTCCAGCACACCGCGTCTCTCCGCACCTCTCCGTCTCCTCAAGATCTCCGTGTTCTACATGTCAGCTCGTATGTTTCTCCGGGGATGAAGAGGATTAAGCCGCTTCCTTACATGACCCCACCACACATAGGCCTCGCAGGCCAACATGATCGGGCCTTGATTTGTTGCTCCTGTCGAATTTTGAAATGCCTCCATATTTGTTACGACCCTCTTGCTATGGCAACAGGCAGTCATATCTCATATGTTGTTGTGCAGCCGCCTCAAGCCCAACCAGTAAATACCAGGGCTAACAGGGGGTGTTTTTTTGTAAAGCACTGAGGTCAGAGGTGATCGTCTTGCTCAATCATGAAAAACACTCATCAGAAACGTTTAGAGGTTGGCGCACACTGGAATCATGTCTTTTCATGGATCTGAGACACCTCAGGTGCGTGAGTCACACATTTTAGAGATGTGTGAACGTGGAGACACACAACAAATCTCAGTAGTTCATCCTGAAACAGTCACTCATCAGAGTTGAAAGTTCAAAGGTCAAAGGTCAAGCAGAGCAAAGATCTGCAGTTCTGCAAGTTCCTGACAATCTCGCCCATCGTGCTGTACATTCTCGCCAGTTTCTACACAAAATACGACCCGACACATTTTGTCATCAACACCAGCTCCCTCCTCAGCGTCCTGCTGCCGAAGCTGCCTCAGTTTCACGGAGTACGAATATCTGGGTTCACTGAAAAACAAAAATGAAAAGCAACAACACTGGATTCTTACACGCAGCATCGAACTGGTAGTTTTTCTATTTTCTGTTTTAGATGTTTTATTTTGAAAGGTCGAGGAGAAGAAAAACGAGCTCGTCCTCGCTGCACAAACACTCTGGACGCTCGTGTCAAAGTTGTTGTTGTTGTTCAGCACCAAAAACCGACACCACGCATGCAGAGAACTGCTTCTTCTTATTGGGCGACTTCTCACAAACAAGCCTTCACGGTTGGTGTGTGTTACAACGAGGCTCATGTCAGAGGGAACCCACAAACGTCCCAGGTAACTCTCTCACTGGTGCTTTCGCACGTCTGCACCGTGGGGGCCGCGCACGCGCTCGTGTTGCGATATTACAGGTTTTCGATTGCATGGGGTCTCTTTGAAGTGAGAGCGAATGACACGGATTAGGTTGTCGGGCCAGGAACTGATCGAGGCCAGATGAGGCAGGACGACAAATCAAGCCCCGCGTGAAGCCCCCGTGGCACGTCGCCAGGCCAATAATGTGCGGATCTGCGAGCATGTGTGCGGATTTGTGACTGTTTGTTCACGGGGGGAAATTTTTGGGCCGTAAACTCTCACATATGTGTAAATGACAGGAAACTATGCGGAACTGTTTCCATTTATTCTTTATTAATTCTTAATGAGGAGGAATTTCAGGAATGGGGAATGAGGGGCGCATTTGAAGAGGTTGCAGCTGAGTGGCAGCGGTTTATTTATAGCTGGAACTCCTGTTTGATATTGGACAACAAATCAACATCCCACTCGATTTGCAAGCACACATTC
>JAUESE010000080.1:3548371-3564928 GCA_032274725.1 Malacoctenus triangulatus
CTCCATCTCACGAGTACCTTAACAATAAACTGCATGTGCACAGTAAGAAAATGGGCTTTTGTCTCGAGAAGTGATCAAATGAAAACACGCGCAAACAAAGTAGACTCGCACATTGTCAAGGTTTTATGGAAACGCGACACAAGAAGCAGGAGTCTAACTGCCGAGCACGACATGGGCTGTAGCCATTATGTGTTCTGACATCATTTGGAATCAAATGTTTCCACTAAAGAAAAGGAAAAAAGCTAAAGTCAAATGGAATGTACCTCCAAGGAATGTTTTTACCCATCTGAAAGCAGTAATCCCATCAATAACGCTGGTGACCAGAGCGGTGCTCGAAGAGCTCCAAGAGAAAATCAGGGACTACCTTCGCCTTCGCCTCCATACATTGCACTCCAGCTCATATTGAGCTGGTTCTGTTCGAATCGAAGTGGAAGATGATTAAAAGTGGCAGAAATACATTTTGCCGTCGGAGCGTGCGTTTCGTTTTTCTCCTCTGACCAACTTCTGCTTTGAATCTGCCGTGGAGTTTTTTTGTGACTGTTGTTGAGAGTCACTGCACTGCTCCATGCTGAACTGCAGCCACGTCACCTCGTACATCTTCTTCGTCTGCCAGCGACGAACAAACTGGTGCACGTAGTTCAGAACGCAGATTCTGAGTGGACACATGCAGCAATCAGGCGACAGGAATCGCACGATCTCAGTGTGATAATCGAGCTGAGAATAATCCCACTTCAAACAAAAGCACCGACTGTCAACCAGAGCGGAGAGTGGACTGGAGGCCAGGCCGGCCCACCACCTGATCCACAGCAGCCCACAGGTCACCGGAGGCCTCTCCCAAAGCCGCGACGCGTTACTCCAACTGCAGCCTTCTCCACACGACGGTTCACGGCACCTTTCAGCAGCACCAAACACGGGGGAGGCAGTTTTGAACTGGAAGGAAACCTCAAGTTTGCTGGCACGACATCATGTTTCATGTTGCCTTTTTCTCTCTTCACACACATAAACCACAGCAGGTCTCGACATATGTGCTCCGCTCACACCTCCCTCCTTCATCAATTTCTACCTCCCAACTTGACTCTTGAAGCACCTCTTCATGCTGTCAGCAGAGAGAGAGAGAGAGCGAGTGTGTGCGTGTGTGCGTGTGTGTTTGTGTGTGTGTGTGTGTGTGTGTGTGTGTGTGTGTGTGTGTGTGCGCGCGCACGCGTGTCTCACTTTGCACCGGCTGGCTCCCTTATTGATGTCACTATACTAAGAATAAGGATGACTCCTGCTGTGCTCTCTGTCCTGGATACCGAGAACAACCACTCAGCTCTAACTGTTCAAAGCTGCCTGTCTGCACATATCGAGGTACTTAGTCTCACCACGGAGGCAATTTAGCAAGATTTATATCCAATTACGAC
This sequence comes from Malacoctenus triangulatus, assembly GCA_032274725.1. Lineage (NCBI taxonomy): Eukaryota > Metazoa > Chordata > Actinopteri > Blenniiformes > Labrisomidae > Malacoctenus > Malacoctenus triangulatus. Next base: position 3,549,772 of record JAUESE010000080.1, read on the forward strand.
AGTCAAAACGTGAATACATCATATCATATTGCCCATTTGCTGAATAAAAATTGGACAGCTTGCGTTTGGTCTTGTGTGAGTGAGAGTGAGAGAGATTCCACCAACCCCCCCACCCCCAGTTTTGATGACAGTGTTGTTTTTCTAATTGTGTTTTCTCACTCGGTATATTACGCACTGTAAATCTGACGCTACATTTACAACTGCCGACTTCTTGGGCAGTAAAAAACAACATCCAAAGCCTCTCCCATCCACAATGTTTAGTTTCCCACCAAACCGGTCTGGCCACACTACCTGCTGGGTGCCCTGGCACAGCTGCCCACCTGCAACCCCGGGGGGGGCCACCCTGCCCGGACACCGGGCAGCTTGAGCAGTGAGTGGTGAGCGGCTCATAAATGAGTAATGGCAGGCACATTAACATTCGATGGTAGGGCAGGCTAAGGGCAAGAAAGAGGAAGGTGGTGGTGGTGGAGGTGGAGGGGGGGCTTGGGAGAGCAGGCACGCTCTCGCTCTGTCTTATAAAACAGCAGCTGATTAATGTTTGATTCTTGCTGGCCTCATTCTTCCACCAGCGCAGCGCCGAGCTAATCTACAGTGTGGGTGCGGGCGAGGAGTGATGGAGCTGTGGGGGGGAAAATGGGGTGAAGGAAGGAAAAAAAAAAAAACAGTTTGCACAGGTGCTGTTCGCAAGAGGTTGCAGCAGCGATACGCCGTCTTTCCTCCGGCACTCGTAAGAAAAATGTCAGGAGAGCCGAGCGGTTCGATCAATTCGAGATGCGCCGAGGCATCGATGTGATAAGGCAAGGAGGCGATGATGGAGGGGCGGGAAAGGTCGACGCGGGGTCACTTTGGAAAGGCTGATCTGCATCACCAACAGTTGTTGATAATAATAACGCAAATGTGACGAAGTCCTCTCACACCAAAATACGACCACCATCATCCAAATCCTTGTTAGACCAACTCCCGCGACTTTACTCAAGCCTGATGAATCCTCCCGTCTCTCTCCAACCACTTTTCCAGCCAGTGTGTGATTTGCCTTTGAAATGAATGCATGCCCTCTGGACTGAGCAGGACTATCAATGGCCGGCTTCAGACGCTCAGATCCAATCTGCAGCAAAGTGGCTGAGGCAGAGCGAGGCTGCTCAGAGATCCCAGGATCTGCGGAACAATCCCCGAGCTTTGCCTGTCCACATGCCGGAGTGTCTCCGAGCAAGACAGTAATGGTGAAGTTTCCCAGACGGTCCGCAAGTGCATGTACGCGTGTGTGGAAATGAGTGGGTGAAGGGACTGGTGGGGCTTTCCCACTGGCACCCACGAGGTTCTACATTACTCAGGTCTATAGAAGGACCTGCTACCGGATATTTGCTTAGCAGCAGTTCCTGTTCTCATCAATTTCATCATAATCACAGTGAAAACATACGAGTAAATAATGTAACATGAAGAGTGATTGAAAAGAGACAGTTTGACTCCTCCAGACATCCAAACAGACAGAACTGCTCACATTCTGTTTGTGAAACAAGTCCGTCTGTGAGGGTCGAGACGCCCGGCGCGGCGTTATCCGCGATCGCGGTCGTGATGGAGTGAGGAGCGAGGTGTCAGCGGCGTTCCTGCACTCCTTCTGACAGGCAGGAGCAGGAGTCACCGCGGGCGAAGCAGCGTGCCAGGAAAACACACGGACCCAGCTTTTGCGTTTTGGAGTCAACGCTGTAAATGGAAGAAGAATAACAACATTTTTTTTTCCTTGACTGTATTCAAGTTCCAGGAACAAAAGGTTCGCCTGCTGCCTCCGCTGCGCTGCAGTGACATTTAGCACGCAGCGAGCAGCGTTTTCTGGAACACGGTGGAGCCTTTCAAATGATCGGCTGAGAGAAATTGTAATCGTGACAAATCCTCAATCATGAGAGTTGGAACGCTTGTAGCAGTTCTCATGTTTGTCGACTTCATAGTTCTTCTAAATCAACATTAAATGATATAAAGTTTCATGATCTGCTGTGATATAGCATCTGATGCTAATCAACTCAGCAGGTTTCTACTGTTGCAGAGTTATGCTGATGTCATGCTAACGTAAACTGCAAATTGAAAATACAATAAAACACGAAAAGCAATTTTATGTTGTGAATTACCAAATTAGGTGAATGAAATTATGAGTGAATGAAATCATTAAACGACACTTTTAAAGAGTGAAATCTCAACTCAAATCTTTATGCGGAGTAATTCTATTGTGCTTTAACGAACACGATGTGAGAACAGACCGACGGTGAGGATTCAACGTCACAGAACTCCCCGTGAATTCTCCCTGACATGAAACGTAAGCGGGTTGTACATTCCTCTGATGTTCTGCTCCACCGTCAGGTGCTGAATGAGCTCCTTTGGATGGCGGAGGGGGAAAAAAGCAGGATAAGCAAAGTGATTTTGACGGCTGCGTGACTGGGGAGCAAAGGAAATTAGGGTTTGTCATAGGTGAGAGAAACGCGCCTCTTCAGACTTCACAAAGAACACAAGTTTCATCTTTCTTTCCCGGGGAGAATACTTAACCGAGCGTTTCACAGTTCTCACAGTCTCCATAAAAAAATAAATAAAATAAAAAAAGTGGCACCACTTTGCATTACATTACTTTGCAGTCCTGAAGCTATTTCACTGTCTACACCCTCAAGATTAAAGGGGGATGTTGTCGATGTGGCGGCCTCGCTGCTGTAACTAATGGATCTTAATGTACAGTATCTAAATATTTGGATTGGCTCAGATTTTTTTAAATGATTTATGCAGATCGATGGATGGCACGGTGTTGGAGGGAGCAGCACTTTTGCCTCACGGAGAGAAGATCTGTTGTCTGAGATCGAGCTGGAGTTTGTACGTCCTGGTTTCATCCGGTTATCTCGCCAACAGTTCAAAAGCAAACATATCAGATCCACTCGTGACTCTGTAGGACTGTGTCTGTATTTGCTCTGTGACGAGTTGTCGACCTGTCAAGGTCATTCCCTGCCTCCATCCAATGTGACCTGCGATCACCTCCTCTGCAATGTAACCCTGAACTGTTTCTGTGCATTTGTAATTACCCTCACCAAGAAGGTGAAGTTTTTGGGGGTGTTGGTTTGTTTGTTCGTCAGTAAGGATAGTATTATAAAGATCTTATTTCTGTGGTGTCATGAGAGTGTTTGGCCCTTTAAGAGAGTCCAGTGTGGGTGAAGTAGGAAAGGTTAACAAGTGTCTTGGTGGAGGTATGCGCTCTCAGAGTGCTTGTCGTGGATAAAGCTGAAGGCAGAGTGATGACTTTCATAAATGTTACAGTCTGCATTTCTGCACGTCACTGATCGCTGTCCTAACTGCATCGGTTTCACCCATGAATTCTTCAGCTTCTTCCAGTATCTACTTACAAGCACAGATGAACAATAATTACACAGCAGTCTGACTCCTGAGGAGGGAAAAGGCTCAGTGAGACTGGATGGTGTCTCTGTAGCAAATTTGTCCCCAAATGGAGACACAAGATGGTGGAGGAGTGCTGATCAGAAGTGAGTCACACACAGCTGAAATGATATTAATGTGTCAAGTTAGGGTCGATTAAAGTAATTTGGTAACATAGAGGGAAGTGCGGCTCCAATAAGCGACAAGGAAACGGGAACTCAGCAGGTTCTGTCAGCTGGGATGTTGACGTGCGCTGCATGAAGTCAGCTTCAGCAGTAATCATAGAAGTGACAGATTAATGCCTAGAACATGAAGTGTCTGGGACACACACACACACACACACACACACACATGCACACACGCACACACACACACATACCACACCCACTACACACACACACACACACACACACACACACACACACACACACACACACACACGCGCGCGAGCGGACATGAACACACACACGCACCTATGCACGCACAAACATATGCATGGATGCTCACACACACACAAGCACAGGATGCAAAGTCATTTGCTCAAACACACACACACACATACATACACACACATACAAACACACACGCACACACATACATACACACACATACAAACACACACACACACACACATACACACACATACAAACACACACGCACACGTGCACACATGCACACACGCACACACACATGCAGGGATGCTTACACACACACCAGTACATGATGCAAAGTCATTTGCTCACACACACACTCGCACGCACGCACACACGCACAGGCACATGCACACACAGCAATACGGACTGTCCTCAAAGTATGGCGCAGTAATCTGCACATGGAAGGCGTGCAGAGATAGTTGTGATTGACGGGCAAATCGTCACTGCTGAAACAAGAAAAAGCACCGAATGCAAGAGTTAAAAGGCGTCCACAGAGATCGGCCCACATGAAAGCCCACTTGACTGTTCTGCATGCTTTTGAGCAGCCGAGAGTTTGAGGTGAAATTTTCAGCAAAATATCAGGCCTTTGTTTTAATCTCTTTCCTGCTAGCCCCCTCCCCCCTCCCACACACCCCCCCACCCCCCCGGGTGCCAATCATGAACACGCCTCTTTGAGGCCCAGGCCTCGTGTGAGCGCCGGTCCTGTGCTACATTATAATTCCAGCCCAGATCTTGAGGAATGACACAGTTCCAAAGCTGCCCTCGCTCCACCGCACAGCTCCGCCCGGGCAGGGAGAGAGCGGGTAATAAAAACTGCACGCCTCTTTGTCCGAGAGACATTGTAATTTAACTGTTGGTAGCAGGCGGTGGCAATTGGCTTTAATAATGGTCTCTACACTCTAATTTGTGCTGGGATTTGCCCGGACCAGCCTTGTCTCGCAGACTGTTAATACTGCCGTGCCATCCAGTCAGCTCTCAGAGAGGGGGGGAGTGGGGGTGGGGGTGAGTGGGGGGTGTACCCGAAAGCACCGCGGGGACGAGGAGAGTGGGGGGGGGGGGACGCAGGGAAGAGCTGGAGAGGGAAAAGTCTCCCTCAGCCGGAGGTGATGATGAAAGGGAAGAAGAACTAAACTGCACTTCGCCGTTTCCTGTTCCTCATAATATCACATAATGTTGGTGTAATTAAACCCGGGAAATGTGGCTTCATTAGTCCCCGACTGCATGTTAATATGAAGTGGTAACTAATTGGTCAAGTAAACTGGAATGGTAGGCTTTAATGAAGGCACAATCTGGAGACGAGAGCAGGTGCGGAGATGGAGATGAGTCCAAACGTTGACATTTCTCGGCAATGTGACACATGGCGGGAGCAGCATCGGCTCATGGCTGAGACGCAGGCCGGAGTTGAATGGGAAACACGGCGCAGTGAAGTGGTTTGACCCTGAAGAACAGCCGTCTGTATTATCTCCCTTTCCTTGTTTGCCTGCTTTCAACCTCAGCAACTGGACCGCAGGCTCCAACCTGCAACCTGATACACCCGCAGTCTTCCGTTCATACTTCACGTTCATTTCCTACATATTTCTGCCCGTCTGCTGGAAGTTCACCAACACAAAGAAAACAGAGCAACACAGCTAGAAACTGTGAAGGCAGCTAATGAAGTCATCATGTGATCATGTGGACTTAATGTTTCAGTACAGATGTCCTTAGCAAATGTCTTTGTTGATGCTATTGTGGGACTTTTCCCTCGATACTGTAAACTAAAGGAGAAAAGGTTCCCGTCGATGGTGAAAGAGCTTTGTTCATTCTTCCTTCAATTGTTCAATTCACTAACAGAATTAACTACAATGTTAAAGGACAAAAAAGAGAAGGAGGCAATTGTTTGCCCCATTCTGCTCCAAATGTTGTACATAAGCTCATGATTGTGTGACATTGTGTTTGTTTGGGTTTTTGTTACACAAAATCTGCAAAATCATTGTCGTGCTATTGGAGCGCTTGGTGTGTGATTTTCTTTGTGTTGTTACAAGTCTAATTTGGTGAAGTTGGAGCAGTCGTCCTCAGACATTTTAATCGGCATGAGCACCTTTAAAGTACTGTGCAACATCTGTGCGACCGTGAAGGACGTACGAAGGTGTGTGAGCATCATCGGAAATGACATCTCAAATGAACAACAATTGATTTGGTGAATAGAGTGAAGAGACTCGGTTTATGTAGAACACCATCATCATGTTCAGCGTCTCGCCCAACATCCACTCACACCCTCGTGGAGGGAGAGCTGGGGGATCGGACCCCCTGTACTTGGACCTGGAGAACGGCCCACTTTACCAACGGCTCGATCACACGTTGAATACGGCTGAGCGCCCGGACTTCATTGGTTCCAGCAGGTTTTCTGCGTGTCTGCGTCAGCAAACGGAGGCTGTTCCTCCAGGAAAACACTGATGGATCTTTGTCCCTCCACAGCATAGAAATCCTAGGTGGGCGGGGTTGGACTTTAAGCCATTAGGCGCCGTCCTCTGTGACTCGCCTCTCTGCCTTTGTAGCTCCAGGCTGGAGCAAAGCGTGTTTCCATTCCTAACTGGTCAAAGCCACCAGATCAAGAAGATCCCACGAGCTTTCTTCTTGTCTTTATTTCCTCACTTCACTTGTTGTTTCTCTTAACAGAGAATACTTGAGTCGTCGGGAAGGTTTTTGGAAGATGGCGCGCACAAGAAGCCAAAAAAGTCTTCCCAGAAGAAGATCTTTTGGTTCCTTCGGTCTCTCGCAGGTCTGACAGCCTTTTTTTTTTGAGGGAAAGTTTGAGAATTTTGGAAACGCTATGTCTTAAATTGGGTAGAAAATAGGAGCCCCCTCGCTGGAGACAGGCTGCCATTTTTATGCTTGTTTGTTTCCTCCTTTGCTGCTTTCTCTCTCCGCACATACTCTCGCAACAAACCATCTGCCATACAGGCCCTGTGTGACTTTACTTCAAGAGCTCTTAGTGGCTGTCTTCATCAGCTCAAGGTCTGCTGCAGAAAAACAGCTTTAATTGGTACTGAGGGGGGAAGAGAAGCAGAAGGGGCTGCACGCTCGGCTACGTTGCGGGGAGAGAAAAAAATCCTCGCCGATGATCATGAATCGCATTCACGCGGCTCCTCCTTGACTCCCCCAATTCAGCGCCAGGAATTTTGAAACAAATCTTTCTGTCATTAACCTTTTTTTTTTTCCCCTCCCGTAAAAAAAACGCTAACGATTATCGAGCGCGCCGCCTCGCAAATAAACACGTGTTCCAATTAGCGGCGATGAGGAGAGCCACGAGGAGGCGTGCAGGTAAATCAAGTCGGTTTCGCCGAAACTGCCCGGAAGCAATGCTTCACGCCGGACCTGTCGATAACGCCCGACACCTGGATTTACGCCGGCGAAACGCAGCGCGCCGGAGATTGAAAGAAACGCTCCGACGTCCAGGACTTTACGGCGAGGAAGAGAAACCTCTGCCGGTGGCGGTGGCGGCGTGGGGCCGAACCCACTCCTGCCAGCAATTACAGCGTTTCACCGCGGCGACGAGAAAAAGCTTCACCGCAATTAGAGCCGAGGAAAATGGCCTTTTCTGAGACATTGGAGGGAAGGGGGGGGGGTAGCGGGGATGTCCCCCCTCCTCCTCATCGCTGTCAGTGTTCCTCACTGTTTGTGTTGTTTTAGAAGAGCTTGGAGACATTAGCTCGTGTTGTTGCTCGGGCTCCGGAGCCATTTCGCAGCCCATTAGCTGCTCTTTCAGCCCCGGCCGCAACTCGGAGGCAGTGGAACCCGAGTAAAGGAGCGAGGCTGAGAGACGAGGACGCACGCGTACTGTACAGCAGGCATTCTCGGAGCGCGTTTACATTCAGCCAGACTCACAGGTTTCACGTCATTTTCTCGATTATTTTTTTAAGGGTTGAAAAAGAAAAAAAGGGAGTGTTTTAACATTTGGAAGCTGCTTTCATCTTTTTTCTCTCTCCTCACAGTGCGCATGAAAGCCAAACTTTTTTTCCAAAAAGCAAATCAAAAGGCTGCAATCTGCACAACTGTCACCTCCAGTGCACAAACAATGACCTCAAGGTGAAAGAAGGAGCCCGAGACCACGCTCGCACATTCAAAGAACCCGACTTTCAGACTGAAGAGCAAAAGTTAATGTGCTCAGAAGAAAAATTTAACAAAGGGATTTTTTGGGGAGAAAAAAAAAGCAAACAAACAACAAAACTACAACTTGAGGGGAATTAGTTGCTCTGGCTCCTATCCAGAGTGAAAACAGCTTTCTAACAGCACCTTCACAGCCCATTAATTACCATGTTCTGTCTTGTTTGTTTAAGTTGTACATCAGCTCAAAGTGAGAAAAAAACAGAAACACTGCTGTTTTGCAAAAGGAGAAGTGTGACAGTGCCAATTAAGCCATTTAATATCATCGTTGTGCTTTATTTTAAACCCACCCAGATACAAACACACCCACATTTTCATGCCCTTGCTTACGTTTGCCGTCGCAGCTATTTTTATGGGATCTAATTACCACACTGCCTGCCATGAGAAGGTGTCGCCGCGCACAAGCATCGAGCTACCAACGGTGAACTCGTGGCTCCTCTTATAATTGCGCGGTGCTGTTGCACTGGTAACAATATGGCCGACGTAAAAACCAAGGCAGAGAAAATAAAGAAAAGAGAAAGAAAAAGAACTATAGTTCTTCTTTTTTTACCTACTACATCAGAATAAAGACAAGCAGCATGGTTTGATTTAGGCAAACTAAATGGTCTGATTTTGACAACACACTTCAATAGGTTTGTACTTCTCTCCTGACTACACGCGAACAAGAAAGAAAAGAAGCCCTCTCTTGGTTCCGAGACACCACTGATGTCTTTCTGTTCCCATCTCGTCCTCTCTAATCGACTTTACCCAGTTGTTTTTATAGTTCGCAGTTCGTTGAAAGTACCTGCCCGCAGACTCTCTTCATCACCTACTCAGACGAGGTGAGTCAGGCTGAGGATGTGGCATCAACAGGCCACGGACTGGCCAGAGGCTGACGTCAATAGATCAGTGCCAGCAACAGCTTATCGACGAGAATCAAGTCCGGAGTTTGAATTGCGTGACTACAGGAACAGGTTTTTATTGTCCCCGTCGATGACCTGAAGTGACAATATGTAACAGAGCACCATGGCGTCTCACAGCCACTTGTTGTCCTCAGTTGTTGCATGTTAGTACAACAGAAGAAGAAGTCAGTGGAGAAAAGCCACAAAGTGTTTGTGTGTCTGAATGATGATCAATGAGTAAATCATTTTGTGAGACACCGCATGCACACAACTACACAAATCTGCTTAATTGATGCGCATGAAGCTCACGCTGCAGATACATATCGAACTTTAAAAAGAAAAAAAAGAATTCTGACAAACAGCTTGAAGCAATAAACGCAACTTCAGCTCCTGATGCCATTTTGGCAGGAAACGCGCGGCGTGCATGGGAGCTGTGAGTCATCCATTTGTACAGACTCCTTCTGCAGCCTTTGGATCCTGGAGACGCCTCACCGATGTTCGTGCCGTTGCCTCCAGATAACAATGAGGTTCAAAAGTACCACAACTTAATTGAGGTAGGCTCAGAAAACGGCACGTTTGTGTTTTGGCAGCATGTGATGCAGCGAGGACGACATTTGCATCTTTCTTGTTGGGACTTTACTTCCACTTCTTTGGTTTTGTCCCTCTGTAACAGTTTTACTCAGTCACCAGTTTAAAAACCAGCATCCATCGGTGAGCTGTGAGGATTTGGCGCATTGCGACAATGAAGCGATGGAAAAAAACAAGAGCAACACGAACCTGATCAGAAATACTGAACAGAAGTCCTGTACAAATCAAAACTAAGTTTGATTGTTGGAGCGAAACTCACGGATGTGGGTGTTTTTACTGAAATACACATCAACCATATAAAATTTGAATTTCATAGATAGAAAAATGACTCAACACACACCTACACGCTGTTCTGCACTCTTCTCTCTCCTGTCATTTCCTGTTTTATTTTGAAGCTCGCATTGGACTCTCATCCCACCCTGGTGCCTCGCCTGTGGCCTGATCGTCGGACCGTCTTCACCTGTTCCTCTGCGTGCAACTCTTCCTCAGATCTGTCTCACATTGCCGGCTTGTCTTTAACCAAACATATTTCTATTTTTTTGTATTTTATATTCGTAATCAAACATAAAAAAGCGACCTTGAAATATGCCAGAATAAAGAAGGCTTCTTTTTTCTTTTTTTTTTTATCACTGGCTGTTTCCAATCACACCTCAGTTTTTTGAGAGTAATTATCACGTTGCAGCTAAAACATTGCACTCTTAACGACGTGGTTGCATGACGCGTCTTCAGCGTGCTTGCAAACCATGTGCTTAGACAATGTAAACACACACAGAAACAAAATCATCTCAAATGCAAATAAAGAACTCAATATTGGAAGCTTTCAAAATCAAAGACATTTATGTCGTGTATGGGAAGCTAAACTGTCTTTTAAGGCTCCTTTGATGAGCCTCATAATCACCGTTTCTCGCGCAGAGCTGAACATGAGAGGTTAGCCTGCAATGCAACTCAACGTAGAGCTCTGATATTTTGGCCGGGGACGGATTTAAGGTGGTTCCCGGAGCGGCCGCGGACGGGCTTCCAACAATTTGCGCGGCTGGCAGAAAAAAACCATAATCAATCTGGAGATTATAGATAAGGGCACTAAAAACCAGCCAAGCGCAGCGCTTTTTTCTCTTATCGCAATTACACCTTGCCCTCCTGCCTCAGGTACAGCCAATTAGACTGGGAGGGGGGAGGGAAGGAGGAAGCACCGGCAGCCACTTCAAGTCGAGGAGGGCTGATCAGACAGCTCCGAAACATCACCGGTGGTGGGAGCACAGACACACAAAGAAGGCGGCCCCTGGTGTTGTCTGCGTCTCCACAGTGGGACCGCCTCCCGGCGATGCCGTGAATTATGTGCGCTCAGGTGGGTGACGATAAGTCTCCCGGATCACTACCTGCTGACGGCGTCGCCTGCCTGCGCGGACCAAGGGCGCGGGGACCTTGGCCCTACCCCGCTCTCACTCACTCATCTTCTCTCTGATCCATTCATTACGTCCGCCTCCCTTTTATTGTACACTATCATTCACATTACGCCACCATTCAGCGAGACAGAATAAGGGGGGAAGTAGGTGTGCGAGAGGAGGAGAGCTCGTGCGTCTGTTTTAATGTGCGAGCAGTGGGGCGTCTGAGTGGCAGATAGGAGGTCAGAATCAAGGATAACCCTCCGAGTGAATACTAATCTTTGCCTATTGTGACGCCTCACTCGGCACACTTTTGTTGTGCGGGGTGGAAAAAAAAAGTTTGGTGTTGAAAAATTGATCACAGGGGCGTCTTTTCGCAGTAGGGGGGTGGGGGGGCACCCCTCCAGCTGCCTGTGGCACACGCAGATAAACTGCCGGCGCTTGATCCCGACCGCAACTTTTACACCGTCACTCGGAGGCATCAAGGACCAGACGCACAGCGTGAGGTGTTTTTTTGTCTGCGCGCCGCGTGATGTCACGCCGACGTTTTTTTTGGGGGGGGGGGGCTTCGCCCCAAAGCGTCGTCCTTCATCCAGCAGGTTCAGCAAAGGTGACTTTTGTTTTTTCTCTTAATGTCAGGGCTGCGCTGACACCGAACACGCAACATCTATATAAAGCAATGTCATAGAAAGGGGCGGGGGGGGGGGGAAACAACGACAAACGACTGACATGCAGCTGCTCTCAGCTGCTCTCAAACGCGAGAACAACGAAGACGCAAACAAAGGCAGCACTGCAGATGGACTCTCTCTGTCAACATGTTTGATGAGGGGATTAAAGTGTTTCGCCCAGCACAGGAAACCGTTAATAACAGCACAACAGACGGGAGTCGGATTCAGAATGAAAACGAGACACCACCACAGTTGGGGGGGGGGATCCGTCTACTTCCTCTTGAGACCGCGCCGAGATGAGTCCCACTGAAGCCACAGCGAGGCAGAGGAGAGAACGCGCGTCTCGTTGGCTCCTTATTGAATTCCACCGGAGTCAAAAGGGGGTAAATTGGCTAAGTAGGTTTGAGGCGAGGTGCGTGCCGAGAAAATATGCTAAACTCTAATTCTGATTGGCCACATGGGTCCGCGGGTGCTGCTTTCATAATTGCCTTCGCTTGATGTTTCTCTTCCCCTACTCCAGCGTCTGCGGCGACACGGAAAGTGATGGAGAGGGGGAAATAGCTTCCTGGTGATGCAAATGATGTTTGTGGACTCAAGGCCCCCCAACGGAGACGAACATCTGAGGGAGCCGCCGCGCAGGTGCGGGGCGAAGCCGAGCGACTGTATGTGTGTGTGTGTGTACATGCGGGCGTGTGCAGCTGAAGTACTCACCACGTTGGCCAGACAGGGTGGTATCTGTCACAGAAAGAGAGAGAGAGAAGAGGGGTGGGGGGTGGGAGAGGGGGGAGGATAATGATTAGAACATAATAGGTTTCAGCAAGAAGGGGAGCTCGTGACGCGAAAAAGTCGCCCTTAAACAGGAGAACAAAACACATCACTTTCCCAGGATTAATGGAAAGTCACATGCAATAGCCGGACAGTGACACATACAGAATGAGGTGGTGGTGGTGGTGGGGGGGGGGTACCGATGGAGAAAATTTGCTGTCGCAATTGCACAGTCACTCACATTTGTCTCCGTCTATTATTCCGGCGGACCCATTTACCCAGAATACAGTTTGTTGGGTTTTTTTTTTCTCCTCCCTTCTACTTCTTGTCATCGTCTCCAGCGCTGGGATTCGTCATCATTATCATCATCATCATCAAACGCCCGCCGCGACGGCTGCATCGATGAAAACCCAGGAGGACGGCGTGACACTAAACAGTGCGCACACCTATGTACGTGGGAATGTATTCAGACCGCAGCACCACAGCTGGGTGACACACAGCGAGGAAGGGGTGGGGGGAAAGTGTGGTGTGGTGGGGTAGGGGGGGAGTTCTTGACGTCTTCCTCTTGGTCGCCTGCCCTTCTCGCGTCCTCTGGAGGGGCTGCTAAGTGAGATTTGATCAGAGGCAATCTCCTTGGCTCCATTTTAGCATTCATTGCTTCCTGTTTTTCACATCTAGAAAAAAAAGCCTTAAAGCTGACTAAAACAGGGAAAAAAAAAAAAAACACCACACAAACTGTGACCGGCGCCACTTGGTTCCACGACTTGGGCCGACGGTCGGCCTTCCACGATGAATTCCGTGATTAGAAGCATTAAATGAAAGCATCGGGGAAAGGGCTCTGTTGTGGCTCCGGGCCTCGTTTCTCTCAGGAATAGTTTGCTTTAGCGAACGTCTCAGTAATGTTGCATATTAGTCTCTTAAACAAGAAGCGCTGAGAGGAACCTCATTGTCCCAGTTTTAGGCTGCTTTCGTCTCAGACCAAAATAGATGAATCCGACTGACTTCAGTGAACTCAGACTCTACCACCCCCCCCCAGCAGGTTGACATTTGCAGCTCCTGTTTAAATGTCTCAACAACCCTTGGATGTATCACCATCCGATTTGGTCCATATATTGAAGTCGCCCCCCTCCCCCGGGGATAGTTTGGAAAAGCTCCTTTCGCCTGCTTTAGGAAAACACCACTTTGGTTTGAGTGCTTCTAATTATGACACCCAATAAAATGGAAACATGCAGCATATGGGGCATTTAGGGAAATATCCTACATGTAATCACCTCTCCGAACCTGCCATGATGAGTCTCTCGCACTCAGGCTGAGCCAGCTGTTGGATGCAGATGTCTTTAATATGTGCACCAGTCAGATGTGTTACTTTGGAATACGTTTCCAAATGGCTGCAAAGTGCTTCGGAAGACAGGTGAAAAAAAAAAAAACCCACAAAGATTCACAACGATCGCAGGAACTTACTTTCAAAGAAAAAGCTCTGAATGAGCATTCATCAACAAAAATGTACTGAGGGCAATAAAGTAATATTTACTCTCCAAGCCAAACAGTGTGCAGCATGAGTATGAGTTTGAGCCAACTGTAAAACGTAAACTGTTGAAGGTCATAATCGCATCTGCGGTAAAGGCTGAGCCAGTTTGTGCGCACATGAATGTTGGCCCCATTTTTAACAGTTCAGCCTTTTTAGCAAATCAAATAGCATGTTTGAAAACCTACTAGCGTACACGTCTGACAGTATTTTGAACCATGAGGCTGTACTATTATGCATTCATGATGGTAAACACACTAAATAGAAGATACACGATGTTTCCTCCGAGTGCCCTGTCTGTGGAAAAGTTTCCAATGCTTTTTGGGGGCAATTTACAACCTGCCAATCCGTCGCAGTTTTAGGGTTATGAGTATTGAACAACATGTGGTTGATGTGGTTTTTCTGGTCTGCTGGTGAAGTAGCTTTGATAACCATGAAGGGATGAAAACTTTAAACACCTCAGGAATATAAATGGCTTCCTCCACGCAAGACATGTTGTAGGTTTTGAGCAGCTCCAAGGTCAGCATTCAGAGAGTCCATACCAATCATCAGCATCTCACGTCCGTACTATAGATTAATTGTATGAGTTGAAGTGAGGGCTCAATAGTGTAAGAGCCTGCAAGTTTGCTCTGCTGTTGCGTTTACTGGAGGCCGATCTGGTCTGCAGAGTGTGCTAAATTATTCAAATCTGAATGAAAAAAGAAAAAAAAAATCCAGACGCCGATTGAATAAATGTCTCCACCAAACTGATTAACTTACACAGATTCCTCATTTTCCCAAACGTATTTTTTATTTTCCCCGCTCTTTCTGTGTTGCTGCCATCCGAACTTTCAGTATCAATAGAAGCTGTCGGCCTGTTTGGTTGCAGCCGCTCTCATCAAAACGCATATATGCCAATGAGGTTGTTTTTTTGTTTTTTTTTCCCCCTCCACTTATGTCTCACCATGAATCCACCCAAACTCATCTTAAAGCCTCTGCAACTTTTTGAGTCGTTGACAAAAAAAAAAAAAACAGAAAGCAAACATCACTATCTAAATGAGAGTTTTGCTTGTCGACAGCCTGACTGTCTCCATTTCCCTTCTCCATGTATACCGGCACCCCCACTCCATCCCAACAGAACTTCGCCTCGCACATGTTCAATTATTCATCTCCCTCTGTCAAGAATTCAGCCTTGCTAGCACTTGCCAGTATCCCCCACAAATTGGCAGGCTGGCTCATATTTGGCATATGGTGCAGAGCAGTGCTGCTTTTCCTTCCCTCCTCAGTTGGCCTGCTCGCGCTCCCGAGGAGCCCGCGAACACACACACATACACACACACACACACACACACACACACACACACACACACACACACACACACACACACACACA
>JAUESE010000080.1:3569985-3593016 GCA_032274725.1 Malacoctenus triangulatus
TCTGTCTCTCTGGCAGGCCTGTGATCCGTGAGCAGAATGCTATTGGTATCGTCAGAGGAGGGACCGTATTGCTCGGCCTGTTGCTCTATACACACACTTTAAATCAGAGGTAATGGGGCACTTCAGGAGACTGCTGTTTCACACACCCAACTGCCAATATGCTGTAATCACTAAAGCCCCCCCCCCCCTTCTTGTTTTTTTTTTTTCTTCAGAGATAAGCACTGGTTACATGTGTTGCACTCCAAACTACAAAGCTCCGGTGAGCGGAGGCATCGGCGATAACGTGGCCGGAAAAGGGAACTTTGAGATCTTGACGTGTTCTGACCCTGATGCCTGAGTGAGACCTCAGACTGGTGGAGAAATGTTTGGCAGCACGTTCACCCGACGCTTACAATTAAAGTGAAAAAAAGATGAAAAAAAGCTGAGGGGAGGAAAAAAAAAAAAAAAAAAAAAAAAGGAGTTTCAAATGCTTCGTTTCCACCGCGGCAAACTCTCAAAGTTTTTCCATCATCCACATGTTTTTTTCCGATGCATTGAGAGTGCAGCTCAGCTCTATTTAGAGGTTTGAACACATTCATCTAATGGATCTGCTGGCGAAGTCGTTCTATTCATTAAGAGGAAGAAGATACTTTTTCTATCCCCGTATGTATTTTCCCAAAATTAACACGTCCGTTTTTAACATCTAAGCAAACGAGACAGCTTGTACGACATGAGCCTTTCAGAACTGCGACAGCATAAACGTACTTTTGGGATTATTGCAGTTGGCTATACATCAGCGGAGAACTTGTGAGCATATGCCGTTGTTTAACTTTAGAAGAGGCCGATTGACAAGCTATTAAAGCGAAGGGAGGGAAGTGAGTGGCGTGCTTGGAGCGAGTCGCTCGCCAGGCTTCAAGCTGGGAACTACGCTCCCAACGACAATGTGCTGACAGACTCCCGCACGTTGAACGCGGGGCAATGGCGTCGCCGCCCACCCCCCCACTTCCCCCTGAGCTCGACAACTTTGCCCGTGATGGCAGGATTACTTAACGTGATTGGAAGTGGACATTGTTTTTGCTTTGGGTTTTACTTTCCAAAATTGTCAATTACATCAGCTCTCGTGTTGAGAAGAAGAAAAATACAGTGTCTGGGAAAGTCAATAAAACCAACAGTGGGAATACTAACAGAAGGAGGAAAAATACTGTTCTGCCTTCAATCAGTCTTCACATATAAAACAATGGTAGAGAGTGGGAAAAAAATACAGTTTTTAGGCGCCAGGCGATCGACTTGTGTAATTCTTTTAAAAGTTGCCCATGGGTGCCGCTTTTGTAGTTTCATACCTGGCCAATGCTTTTAATGAGGAGACAGCTCTATAGGCATGACTTCAGTCCCGCCACTGTGTGAGGGCAGACTAGGATACAACAGTTGTCCTTGTCAACCTCAGAAGCCGCCTGAGCCCCGCTGTGCAGCACGCTGGCATTAATGTATGCTCCATGCTGACAGACCCTTCACATCGAACGGATCCGCCTCGTGCAACGCCATTTGTACTTTCTCTCATCTCTCAATAAACCACTTTTCCCCCTGGAGGACAGAAAACACATTTAATGGGGTGACTCAACCTTAATGTTAATGCGCGGCAGGTAGCAGCAGATTAATTGTTGCGGGGCCCCGGTGGGTGGCTTCATCCCAGCACGCAAACATCCCGTGCGTGCGCGCGTGCCTCGTCGCCACGCACAACCGTGGGAGTCCATCCACTCAAAGGCAGAGCGGTTTCAACTTCTGCCTCGGTGATTTGGTCCACACGGCGACGTGACGCGGGTGTGTAACGCTCACCCGACTCGGATGACAATGTCTAACTCGGTTATCCTCTCTGAGTGCAGCCTCGCCGGGGAGGCGGGGTGAGGGGAGGGGGATGGATGGAGGGGGGGTGGAGGAGGGGTGTATGTGTGTCCCTGCTGTGATGAACCGGTGCTGACACAGCCAGATGTTTAGTTAAAATGCAAAACCCCAAAGTGGGACGAGGGTGGGGGGGGGAGTGTGGGGGGGTGGGCTGACATGCACTCCGGGGCCTTTAGGCAGCCAAGTGCTCCCCCCGTAGACGCCTCGCATCTCCGCAGGCAGGCTGGATGTATGCGTTCTCTCTTGTGCGATCTGCATTCGACTGACTGTGCACGTCCATGTGCACATGTGCAGCCAGCTGGCGAGTCAGGGTGAAGGCAACAAAAAAAAATAACAAAAAAACAATCAGTTGCATGCATGTACGCACGCCTCCGAAGTGGTACGGGGAGCATATGTCTGCAGTACGGTCTGCTGTCGCAGCTCGCTGTCTTTGCACTGTGTCGGGGCTGGAGGGCAGGAGACTGCACAAGCTCATCGAAAGGCAAGTGCGTGCACGCATGCGCACTCGCGCACACTCGCACACTCGCACGCACGCACGCACGCGTGCACGCGCTGCTGACTCGATGCTTTCACCACGGTGGAGAGCGCCGGCCCACTGGCTGGGCTTCTGCAAACATAATGAAGAAAGAGGCGGCGCTGGAGAAGCAATCAGCCACACTTTCTGGATGCTATCACATTACAGAACCAACGGCATCAACAGCCTGTCGTCGTCATCGCCATCATCGTCACCATTACTATCATCGTCTTCATCAACATCATCTCTGTCATCGCCTTCCTGCTGGCTCATTTGGCCCTGCCGCAGTAAGCCATAATGGCACCAGTGACAGGATGACAGGCAATTGACTGTAATAGCGCCAAACATCTTCTAAAATAACTTGCACTCGGAGCTGCGGAAGCAGGCAAGGTGGCGAGTGATGGGTTAAGACACGCGTGGTCTCGCTTCCTCTCCCCCCTCTCCCTTTTCTCCAGCTCCACTCAGTATCCCCCACGTCCTCCTCTATCGAAACTAATCTCATTTCCGAGCAGCCTGAATTAAATAAATGTCTGTCATTAGGCCCGGTGAAGGATGGCGAAGGGCCTGGGGAGATCAAGAGTCGGGTAGACTGTGGGGAGGACAGAAGGTGCTTAGTTACACCCTGTAGATCGACAGACTCTGGGAGGGGAGATGGAGGGGAGGGCGAGAGGCAGATGCAGACACCGGAGGACGGCCGTCACCTCAGGGGGTGTCCAACTCGTTTAAATTCGGGGGAGCCACACAGAGCCAAACTCAATTCAAGTGGGCACAAACAGTAACATTATACAATAACAACCTTTAACTAACAACAACACTGCTGCTTCAGGAACAGTGAAAAGTACAGTTACATTACTGATTTCGTTTTAATACTTCTTTGTTAGCAATAGGCTGTCTGGCCTCGCTTGATCACGTTACTGACAGCATGACTGCCATCTGCTGGTCAATTCTGGGTCTGACTGTCGAATCATTTCCCCCAATCTGACAAAAACAGTCTGATACACATCGAACACATTAGGAATAGAGGTTAGAATTATTGAAGCTGTCTGTAATTTGTACCGTCTGCATTGTCACCCCACGGGGGCCGGGTGGGAACGTTGGGTGGGCGGGTCATGGCCCGCGGGCCACGCGTTTGACACCCCCCCCCCCCCCACTTCACAGCTTCCCTTCCCTCCCCTCGTTCTCCTGTCTGTTTTTTCCCCCCCTCACTCTCCCACTCTCGTCACATGCTGCGCATATTGGAGCAACATCTGAGAGACGGCGAAATGCACAAAAATAGGAGCTGAAGTGTTGATGAGGGACATGATGAGCCAAGAGGAAAAAAAACAAAAAAAATCGGCACCTCTGCAGCAGCCGAGCAGCTTTTTTTTTTTCCATTTTGCTCTGGCAGCTCCCCACACTCACTACACCCCCCCCCCCCCACCTCATCTCCCGGCAACCCCGTTTAACCATTAGGCCGACAAAGAGCCCCGCTGTCTGCTCACCGAGCAACCAGCCCACCTCTCGCATCCCCCCGGCTTCTATTGACAACCAGCAGCTAACGGGTACTGTGAAGCATTTCCCATCCACCTGGGACTCATCCTCGCAGTCATATCCGTCCAACGTGTGACTATTAGGAGGCGGTTAAAGGCTGCCATCAATCCCCGAGGTGTCTGTTTGATGATCCCCTCGTGGGAATACTCCACCGCTAGTCTTAGCTAACCTGCCGAGCTATTTTAACAATGTCCCCTGGGTCCGCTGCAGCTTTATTATGTGTCGGCTGGCGGGGCCTGTGCAATACATTATTAGATGCGTGTCGACATGCAGACAGTGCTTCGTCACAGTCCCCTGCTCTGGAGGAAGGAAGACGATTGTTTGCGTCCAAAGTAGAGATGCGTCGAGAAGATTCAGAGAAGGCGAGTGTGTGAGTTCAGCTGGACCGCGGCCCACTTCACAATCCTGATGTAAGAGAACAAAGTGTAATAGTGTCTTGATGCAAGGACGCGTGCCTTTCGAGTGGACGTATCACTTTGGGAGCCGTATAAAGACATTCAAAGGTTTTTTTACGCCGCCGCCCAATGTCTTTTCTCTCGCACTTTTCTGAGGCGTTGTAAATTGGAGGCTGCCGCCGGCCAACAAAGCCTCCAACTGACCCTGAGTGCTGATTCGCCACCTCGAGACATCAAAAGAATAGTGACAGACTGGGAGACAAACTGCAGCTGGTTGCTCAACTGGCCTATTGAGATGTCCTCAGACGGGACTGTTGAGGGTGATATGACAGGTGGAAGCCCACACCGGAGTTTGCTGAGGTGTTTCAGGGAGGAGGAGTCAGACTACTTCACTGTGTCATCTTTGTGGTTCGAGATGCACGCAGTGGGTCACTTTCAGGGACAACAATTGGTTATCGGATTTTTTTGATGGTCATGACACAAAATATCCAGGATTATTCGATCCTATATGTATAAAACTAACATGAAAAACATCCATAAGATCGCATTACAACTGACAAAAGAAGTTGATGAGATTGCTGTTGTTCAACAGTTCATTGTTTTCATGTACTACCTTGTTTTGTTGCTGCTTTTTTATTTGTGTGCATCATTGTCTTTGGTTGTTCAAGGAGGCAAGCGAGCCTTGAAACACTGAGTCACGTAAGAAGCGATGATCTCAGTTCTGGAAACGACGGCAGCGAGAAGGTCAAACAGAGCACTTAAATGTGTGTAGACACTAAGTGGACAGAGAGCACATTTTAAACCCCTCCTGTAAAGGATGGGAGCACTTAGGGACATTTTTAGCACTTTTTTCGAGACTGCCTACATGTTCCAACCATGTGTGCAGCACTGCGTGTGGAGCAGTGCGCTTTTTGTAAATAGTTTCTCGAATGCGAGTGCCTTAATCTACAGTTTAAGGGGTAAAAAGCTAAAAAGCTTTGAACATGGAGCACTTTAATGCGACAAAACACATCAGCCGCAGCGATAACACTCACATGAACACTGTCAGACCTGGCGAAGTGTTCTGTGCTTCCTGGCATCAAGACGTAAGTGCCAGGACTCCTTCAGTGCCACACATTGTAACACAGTGGACGAGGTCTTTTTGGAAACAATGTTTTGGAAGCTAAAGTCACCTCGGATGCTTTGTCATGTTTTTCACACCGTGTCGCGTTCATTGCCGTACTTGAGCAACGGTGAGGTGAACTCAACACGAATGACCCAAACGGAGGACTGACAAGGATACAAGTTCCTCACATGAAGTATCTGAGAGCAGGATTGATGCGACCATGCTGACTTGTTTCTTTACCACTGCGACATGATGCAGTTTGGACGGTCATTGGTATGCGGTTGGCACTTTGGTGTTGGATCGGTGTCAGCACTGGAATCCTGGGCAGGCCGGAGCCACACAACCTCAAACACATCAAACTGTGGTGCACGGTGGGCTCTGAACTCTGTCCACAACAACCTGCAGCAAGCTTACTTTTTTACAACGTCTCTTTTCTAATGTGCTCCACTCGCGCCTTTTATTAGCACAAAGCGCGTGGGCCACCGTTTCTTTTCCCTGCGGTGTCGTTAGCTGGTTGACCGCTACCTTTTTATCCAATAGATATCTTCATGTTCTCAAAAGGATTTTTTTGGTGACTAATTGAGCTTTACCAGCTGGCAGGTGTTTGTGCTGCTTTGTTTTCTTTCTTTACTATTTTTACACAACGTGAATTGAATCCACTGGACGGAAAGACTCTTTATTTATAGTGCATCAGCAACATGAGTTTGTTGTTATCATGCATGGACAGAGGACACTGTATATCGTAAATCATATTCATCACGTTAAATTGAATCATGTTTATGAAATCTATCAAAGAAGAGATTTTTCCATCTCATAATTTACCATCAATTTAACTGAGCCTATCTAAGAATAAGGGGCTCATTATAGCTGACAACTGGGGCTGGGACGCTCATCGATAAATCAATTAATCGCACGATAAAGGAAAATGAACATGATAATTTTTCCAGGCTCGATTTATCGCCCTCTACATGCGTGTATTTGTTGAGCGAAGCATACTGTCAGTCATTCAGGATCTTTGTATCTGTGGGAGGGAGCGGAGCCGCTAGCAGCAATTTATCCTCATGAGGAAAATGGAAAAACTTTTAGCAAAGCTAAATGCTACAGCCCCGGTGTTGGAATACTTCAAGCCCAGTGAGCGAGGTGGGTCATTAACACGGATGAGCCGGTAAGCTGACTCTGTTCCAAAATGCATTTATTTAAAAATTCTGTTTCTGGAAATTCTAATGTTAAATAAAGGTTTAATTGTTGCATTTAAAAAGGAGTGCATTTGCATTATTATAATATATTAACAGTACATAAGTGGTTATTTTTATCTCCATAATGTCGACAATAATATTGTTTATTTGTGGGACAATGTATCGTCCAGCAAAATGTGTTATCTTCCCAGACTTACTGACAAATGACACATGCAAAGGTTTCAAGCTTCTTACCCCAAAGCCCCTGAGCCAGCAATCAAACCCTGGTCTTCTCGATGTGAGGCTAACGTGCTAAGCGCTATACCAGCATGTCATCCTCAAAAGGGATCCTTCCTCATCGCGCCAAACTGGATCCTGTCCTATTTACAGGCCGACAGCGGGACGTAACAGGCACAGAACGTGTTCGGCATGTTTTCCCTCCTGCCTGCACTTTCTCATCTTCCGTGGTTCGAGCGCTTTCTGTGCCACACTCATGTTGCACATATGCAGCATTTGCATTTTGTATGAGGTGACGATGCGCTGGAAAAACAAACACCATAAAACTACAATGTGATCATGCCCTCCACCAAAACAGAGCAGATGGCAGCAGCACTGTTATGTCACGCTGCCTCTCGTCTGCATGACCTCGTTGAGAGTAAGTTGCCAATAAGCCCCTCCTCCTTTTGTGGAGGAAAACTAGATAATAGCAATGAACTGTATACGTCAAAAACACTGTACTATCAGTTCCAACAAAACAGCTCAAACTGGCTTCATCCATAAAAGCGTCAGGTGAAATAGAGTTGTCATCCAACAGCAGCGTGAGGGAAACTATCAGATACAGATCTGGAATCCAATTTTTTTTTTATTTTTATTTGATACAGATCTTCACATGACGCACACCACGTCGCGCCGGTGCACCAATCTCGTGGCCCCTCCGAGGATTTGTTGGAAAAATCCGAGTTTTGCTTTCTTTTGTGTGTTCAGAAGGGACAACAAAGATAGAAAGCACCCAAGCGAGTAAGAACAGAAGTTTGTCTGCTCCCATGTCTATTTACTTCTGCTGTTCTACATTTCAGACAACAGTGAGCAGACTGCAGTTACAGAGGCACAGCTGAACACTGCGGAGCTTCTTCAGTCGCTGCGAGTATCAAATCTTTGATTTGTTTGGTGAAAGTTTGAGCCCCGGCAAACTTTAATCACACGACTCCAGTGTCAGGGAACGAGTTGGCAGTTGTGCAGGGTCGAGCATTTTTTCTTTAGATTTGCCGGTGACTTGTACACAAGCAGGGTTTTTTTTTTTTTTCTTTTCTTTTTTTTTTTTTTTTGCATCAACACAGGACAAACTAAAGCAGACAAACAAGCGTTCCAGCCCATCTAATAACAGAGGGGCTTATCAGCCGCCTCTGCCTCCTCTAATTTTCATCAGTTTTGACAAGCCCATTAAATGAATCTGGGACCAAAAATAAACATGTTTGTGTTGAGCCGAAGTGACAGCCAGTGATCACACCTCACAATGTTGGAGGGAGAGATACGACAACTTTTAATTAAAAACACGGCCCCCGTGCACGCCGGCCTGGACACCGCACGCAGGACTTTTTTTTTTGCCTCCAGCTCGGAAGCTCGTGCGAAGGATCGGGGGAGGACGCGGGCGAGTCTCCGAGACGCCGCACTTTTGATTACTGCCGCGGAGGCTTGGAAGGTCGCGCGAGAGCCATGCGGCGCGTGTTGGTCGACGGCTTACGAAGCAATCTATCCTCTAATCCTGATCTAATAGTGATGAGCTTCATTATCCTCCTTCTTGAGTGCTTTATTTGTGTAGTTACGAGGACGGAATTCGCAAACCGGTGGAAGTTTTTTTTCCCGGCCGTTCCTACAATCACGCCGCCAGGAATGAGGGACAAGACTGTATCTTCCCCCCCCCTTCACTGTTTGTAACGTGTCACATCAGAGCTGTGGCGCTCTTAAACAGGCGCTGCGGGAGGCGCACTTCAGATCCCAATAAGAAAAACGATGCGAGGCGGCCTTTCAGGGTCCGTGGCGGACCGCCCAGGACAATACGACTCCGGCCCGCCGACAGCCAACACCTATTTTTCCCCTCGAGATGACATCTTTATCGGCGGGCATTGTCATCCTCTGGAAAAACACAGGGAGAGAGGCCCGCCCGTCAGCAGGCACAAAAAAATCAGTTACCATGACGACGCCCATCTCTAAACTTCATTTCTGTCACAGAGGCTGACATAAGGTGAGCTATCATTACTCCCCCCCCCACATACAACCCTCACTCCTCTCCCCTCCCCTCCCTCCTCCAGCCTCCATCTTGCCTCCGTCGCTTTTAGTTTGTGTTATTTGCCTCCCGTTGAGCTGTCTTGCACTATTACTGCCCCGATCACTCCTCCCAAGCTTCGTCTCCTCCTCTCTCTCATTCTCCACTCTTTGATACCTATTTATTTCCCAACGCTGCACCTCTGGGTTATGATGGGAGACATGAGCGAGGCAATAGAGAGCCGCAAAACACCGTCGACTACCAGTTACGTCTCCATTTCCCGCAGCCCCCCCTTCCCCACCCCCGACAGTGCAACACAGGTTCACGACTTGAGAGCGTACCTCTGCATTACCGAGCGGCTACCGAGCACAATGGGCGCCACGCCGACGTCTCTCTTTTTCTTTCTCGCCGCACCTCAGTGGACGCGCTCTGGACGCCGCATCGCCGAGATGTTTTGGAGAGGGCTGTGAGATCATTCCTTTTTATCTGCTCGCCCGGGGTGCCTCCTACTCGTGGAGGATGTGAGGAAGAAGCACAATACCTTTGGAAGTTGAAAGTGTGAAGCGAGATATGAGAAGAAGGAGACGGGGTTATTGGGTTTGGGCCGGGGTAAGACGGGAGTTCGGCTCCTTAGGCAAATATTCTCTTATTTTTTTCCGTCCTCTCTCCTTATTTGCCATGTTCCGAGTAAATGTCAGGCGGTGCTTGGAGCTGGCAGAAACAGCTTATTATAAAAACGAACGAAAAAAAAACGAACCCGGAGCATCTCGCCTGCTCCAAGCCAAAACGTTCCATAGGCAAGACCCGGCGAGTGTGCTGGCGTCTGATACACATCGTGTGCGATAAGTGCCAGGGCAGCGTTCCAGCTTTTTTTCACCCTGCTTTTATTTCGTTTTCTTTTCCTGGTGTGACAGTCCACGTGCCTATAAATAGGGCAGAGGCTAGTGCCCACTACCAAACCTGCAATTACAGCCACTTGTGTCTCGTGCAATGAAATGAATCATTACCACTGCGGCATGAAAGAACATAATCTGGCCCGCTCCCAGCGTCTCCCCCTATGGGGAGGCTGATTTGTGATCGCATCTGAAGATAGACCCGTGCATTCAATCAACAATGCAGCTTTCAGCTTTCAGGCCACCCCGCTGAAAGGCTGGAGGGATACAAGAGATCAATGGAGATAAATTAATTACCACGCCGCCCTAATGGGAATCCTGCGTGACCCCACGTTGCCGGGGAAACGCGACGCGGCGTGGCAGGACGATATCGAGGGCGGATGCCTTTTTTGCGCGAATGCAAACAGGGTCCGAGGGAGGTCGGAGAGTCGCCCCGTGGCGCGCCGTGATCATTTGCTGCACGGCTGACATTAAGAAATGCCCACTGGTTTGATGCAGAGGAGCAGCTGGTTTCCACGAGGGGCATAAATGGAGAGTTTCAGCAGCCTGGATGCTGCAGCCAATCGAGCGAAACAGAAAAAAAAAAAAGAAAAATAACCACGCCAGTTTGCCGGTGTGGTTTGGGTCTCATTAATGTGAGTGCAACTCATACAAATTCATGATATGAAAGCAATTAAGACAAGAAGTGAGATCAAAACAAGGGAAGAAAGGGCAGACACCACCAGCTCGCTCAAGCGTTTATCATCACCATCCACTCACCACCACCCCCCCCCCCAACCCTTTTTTTTCGGTTTGTTACTCAGCAGGGCCAGCCCTGCGAAACGTACTTCCTCCTGGCACGCTCATCTATAAAGAGCAGCAGCATGGAGGCTCCACCGCCTGCATCGGGGAGGGGGAAGGGGGCGGGTGGAGCGGGGGGGGGGGTTACGTTTGCGACAACACTAATATCATAGAGGCAAGCAATGAATTTCTGAAGAGCACAATCAAGCCAGAAACGGCCCCTGCCGCTGACGTCGCCCTGGCACCTTGCCTCCCCTTCCTGCCACTTACACAAGCAATATTCCAAGTTGTTGTTTAGCTTCCATCATTTTTTTTTCCATTAAAAGTGACATTTCATCTAAATCAAGCCCTTGGGGTGGGAGCCCAGACAAGAAAAAAAAAGGAGGGAGGTGAGGGATGATGGTGGTGGTGGTGGGGGGGGGGACTCGTCCCGTACCGTCAGCCGCTCCGGAGTCGGTGCACGAGGGCCTGTGCGCGCTCCTCCAGCGCCAAACTGACTCCACAATCGTGCAGAGCACTTTTTTTTTTCTCTTTTACAGCCATCAGAGCAACATCAAAGCAATTACATGTGTCTCTGCATCCACCGTGGTTATTAAAGCAAACAGCGCTGTTATTTATCGGGAGATGTGTAAACATCACAGTTTTTCCTCGCCTCTCTGAATCCTCATATGCCGCCGCCTTCACACAGCCGAAATGAGATTCACAACTTGCCCGAAACGCAAGACACGCATGTGTGTGTGTGTGTGTGTGCAGGGAAGTGGCTGTGCTGTGGTTGGGATGTGAGAACGTAAATGGGGGCACTGGGCGACTTCAATGGGGCTCACAAGACTTGTGAAAGAGGCTCCGGTGCGTACTGACTGCATATGAATCATTGTTCACTCGTCACATTGCCAGTGGAGCGGGAGACTGAGAGAGACACCAAAAGACGGGAGGAAATGAGTGCAGGCGAGGAGGAGGAGGAGGAGGAGATGGTGGTGGGGGGGACTGAATGAGCAACAGCTCTTGACCAAACACTCCTATTTCAGGAGGATTGAGTCTGGGAAACTTCCTGCCCCCCCCCGGGTAACCGTGCGAACGGTTCGCTGCGACGTCGCCGGGTCCCGGGCTCGCTGAACTCTCCTGGAGAGTTTGCCGCATTTTTTTTTTCCAGCAGAAATGAAAAACTAAGACATAATATCAATCCTGTGCGGACACGACCAAAAAAAAAAAAAAAGAAAGGGGAAAAAGCAGTCAGCTTTGCCTTGAAGCTGTGCAGCTGCATTGAAGTGCCAGCTTGTGCGAGTTCCTCGCGTTAGGCGAGTCCCCACAGTGTCTGAGCAACTGATGAAACAGTTAGGTAAAGTGGCCGCTGCGCTCTCCAGAGAACACAAATATTACAGCCTGACAAACCCGGCTTCTTGGCAATCAGTTTGACGCGCTTTTGTCCACCCATTTTCTGCAACCACTTATTTCGTCTCTGCAGCCCACTGGCAAGGAATGTGCTCCAGCGAGCACTGGACAACAGACGGGGGGGGGGGACGCATCCCGGCGGGTCGATAGTCGCACATATCAACACATTCACGCCCTTGAATTCAAGAGATCACATTTATTTGATCGAGGCGGGGGGCGGGGGGCGGGGGGGAAAGGAATGAAACCAATGCACAACAAATGAATGACAAAAGAAATCCACCCTGTATTTATTCATCTTAAGACCAGCACTTCACTGCACAACAACATGTCAAGACACTTAAGTAAGGCTGCAAAAATCAGGAAAACATGTCAGTTACGTCTGTTGCGACGATGATATGACTTGTGATGATTCAAATACTGTGTTTCTAAGTTGTTTTCACACCTTTAAATGGCAGCCATGACACTTGTCCTTGCCACCAGGTCTTTTCCAGCTACAATTACCTCATAATTCATCTCTGCACCTTCTGCCACCACGACACTCACAACAATCTCACACACGTTCCAACCTTTCACACTCACATCCACTCAAGAGGCAGAAAGCCATTGCATTAGGGTTGTTTGTAAGGACTTACTGCAACTATGGATGTCAAGACTAATAACCAAAAATAACGTTTTATTGGAAGGATAATCACAAGATAATACGCCACGACAAACTGAAACAGTTGCAAATTCAGTGAATATTGCTATTGATGTGTGACAGTCAGCAGGTCTACTTTATTTATGGACTGATAAATGCATTTCGGTCTTATTTTTTGTTTAGTTGGCTTGAAATCAACCACAACAAAGGGACAAAAACGGATTTACCACATAGAGCATTAAAATGGGAGAGAGGGAACACGTTGCATCATCACCTCTTTTCCCCCCTAATTGAGCTCCGGCTCGACTCTCTCTCTCTCTCTGCCTCTCTGTGTCTCTCTCTCTGTCGTTTGCTGGTGGGACCGCGGTGAGCTGTGTGCCCAAGAGAGCTTCTTTTCCCACTGTTGCTGATATAAACAGGGTTATGAGAGGCACCGCGGCTCAACCAACGGTGAAATTGCTGCCAGTAAAATCAAAACAATGAACTGAAAGCCACTCAAACGCACCACCCCCCCATCGCCGAGGTCCAGAGAGTCACGTGACTTCATCAGGCAGCTTTAACATAAATGTAGCCCTTTTTTTTTTAACATTGTGGATATAAAAGGTGTGTATAACTGCAGGTTTACAGCTGCTAGGCAATTGGAGGCTGCCGGTATTAACTGAAGCCCTGCTTGTTTTTGAGCTCTTAAATTAAAATCAATCTTGACAGAAACGGCTCACAATTTTCTACTCGATAGATAAAGCGGCTCATATACTTTAGGTGGGGGGAAATCGGTGTGTTACAGGAGGTGACAGTGCTTTTATTACTCTTGGTTAACCTCCCTCCGCACGCCCCCCCCACCTCGCAAAGCGAAGTTTGATTTGCGTCTCCGCCCGACATGACGCGCGTCCCGCCCCCACCCGTACGTAGACGGTGAGTTCGGAGGCACTGGAGCGTTCATTTACACTTCTGCCGTTGACCTTTACCTTCCCGCCTAATGAGATTTTTATCGATCCACTTTCCCCGAGAAGATAAATCGATCGGAAGCGCTATCAAAAATTGACACGACGCCGCCTGAACGTGTCAACGCTCGCGTGTCCAACAAGGCAGCTGCAGGTGTAACGAGAGATCCTCTAAACAGCTCAGCAATGACGCTTGCTGAGTCGTGCATGCATGTGTGTGTGTCGTGCGGGTTTATGAGCACTTCAGCACTTAGATTTACCTTCTATGCTTTTCACTGCGATCGCTGAGGAGGGAGGAAGTGTGATCTCTTCACCTGCCGTGGTCCAATTAGCCTGATCATCTCATGGTTCATTACAGGCCGGCCGGGTTACAGGTGCAGCATTAGGAGGGATCAATGGGAGTCTAAGTCCAGGTCGATTCTCTTTGTTTATTTAGGGCGTTTATCATGAGTAAAACCAAGCAGACGCCTGCGGAGTAAAGTGGAACAAGAGTGGAAAAACTAACTCGATCTCACAGTTTAAACACTAAAGACGAACGAAGGGTGTTGCTAATCTTTTTTGGTGGGGGGGGGGGGATCAAGGGCCGGCGGCTCCGTGGGCCCTCTGAAGGTTGTGAGTGAGGAGTCTCTGTAATGCCCCTTATTAATTAAAGGATGTGTCAGCATATTCAGCGGTGACAGCAGCTATAAAACAAAAAAAAGCCCCTCATCAATTACTCTGCCTCCCACCACCAGCGGAGACTTTAGGTTTTCCTTTCACTGCGATTTGTGGTCATTCTCTGGAGGTAAAGCTGTGGTGTGTGTGTGTGTGTGTGTGTGTGTGTGTGTGTGTGTGTGTGTGTGTTTGTGTGATTTGTGCAAGGGAATCCATGAGGAAGCCCTGACACGTCGCAGTATCCCGCTCTGTGTGTGCCGAGTGTGTGTGAGTGCCTGATTAGGCAAACAAAGGAATGTTTTGGAAGGCAAACGAGTGGGAGCTCGGCAATTAGATGTTTCAATTCCACTGATTGGGGATGACAGGGGCAACACACTGTGTTGAGCCTCACGCAGTCAAACACACACACACACACACACACCCACACACACTCACAGGGCCCCCACGTGCCCGCACGCAGACACACTCATCCCAACCGCGCTCACACACACAGACACGGCGGAGAATACTTTGCTTCATTTACTGCAATCCCAAATTGGATCTGATAAGCAATTAATGGTGTAATTGGCCGTTGGAGAGGTTGTCTTCTCCCTGGAGTCTGGCTGGTTCCACTGGGCGGTCGAGTGGAGAGAGAGGGATGTGTTACTGATAGTGCTGGGTCAATAAAAGAAAAAAAAAGAGATAGGAAAGAAAGGAAGCGGAAAAAAAAAGACTTGTTTGTAAAGTGGAAAAGAAGGATGGCAGGAGTCCAGCCCGGGACAACTGCACCACACTAGAATTTAGAAAGAAAAAAGAAAGAACTGAGACTCCTACTCAAAACACGTGCACACACGCATGCACGTTTTAAGTCTGTGGGAGTGAACAGGAGTACTTGGAGGAAACTTGTGCGCACATAAAGGAAACATGCAAATCAGCTTTTTTTTTTTATCCACCACGTGCGTCAATTTCCTGAATTTTTTTCTCCCCTAATTAAAAATCTGTTGTCTTTGGATGTTTTGTTTTGTTGTTTTGTTTTGTTTCTCGTCCGAGCTGCCACTCACTTCCTCTCTCAGAAAATATGACAACAATCACATCAGCTCCCCGGCACTTCCTGTGTCATGGCCGGAGCACGGGAGCGCGTGATTGATGCGTGGCGAGCCGCGGCCTGCCCAGCAGCTCTGGGCCCATACATCCACCGCCTGAGGCATTCCTAATGGAATTGACCTTGTAATAACCCCGCCCCCCCCCTACCATTTATTTCCTCTCCCTTTATTACTTCTGTCCCCTCCTTCCGTTTCTCACCAAGTCTTTTCAGAGGAAGGGGAAAAAAATAAATAAATTAGCAAAACCACAGATGTTGCCCCCTGCCGCAGCAGTGTTGTGTTTCGCCCAGTCAGCAGAATTATAAATGCACAGTTCATTATTAATCTGTCCACAGCGTCGGGCGCCGCTCCAGTGGGGAGAAATGGTTCTTCGCGGGCACATAGTTGAACCTATCAGGTCCTCACATGCTACTTTCCTCACATGGTTCATAGATGTGCATTTTTTCATTGTATATTTCCCACCTGGACACAAACTTGGACTTATATCCTGACATTTACGTACACATCATCACACGTGGTCACTGCTGTTGAACAGAGTAAGAAGCCACATGCTGCATGATGAAGGTGAGAAAACCGTGGGAGTGAAAAAGGTCATTTCATGATGCTTTTCCACCACACAACTCAACTCGGCTCGACTCGGTTTTCGATCGTCTTCACATAGCCGCCCTCCCTCTCACACGTCAAAGCAAGAAGCCCTGAAATGATCACAACTCAGCAATCAAGGGCATCGATGTGATGGTACGACTGCTGCTCAGTCTGCTGAGGTGGTGGATAAGCTATAGCTGTTTTACCTGCTTGACAGAGATAATCGACAGGAGCAATGCTTCTAATGGAAAGCCAAGAAGAGTTGAGCCGAGTACGTCCTAATAGGAAAACAGTAAGAAAAAAATAAACGTCAATCGGAACTGGGGGCCTGCAGGAAAAACAGTATTCTGGACCAATAAAAGGTTCAATATTCAACTGAACATTTAACCTCAGACACTCGAGTGCTGAGGAGGCAAAATAGTCTGAAAAATGCCCTGGTTGCAGTTATTACCACCTCATGAAAACCCTTAAGAACCGAGTTGGATCGAGTAGAGTTGTGTTTGTGCTCGTTGAAAAGCCCCATTGCATAATATTTTAAGTTACACCGCAACAATTGTCTCAACAACAGCAGCAGTAGACCAATTTGATACGTCTTCATATTCTGCATCGCCCAAAAAGACGCCGTGTCTTGATTTCCCACCGCTCCAATAGCAAAACTGTCTGTACTATTGCACTTGTGCATGTGTGTGTGTGTGTGCGTGCGTGCGTGTGTGTGCGTATTTTCTGTTTCACATTGTCTCGTGCTGTCCACAGAAACAGCAACATGATGCATACTTGATGTGCCGAACAAATTCCCTTTAGCCCGCGGCATGTCAGCCGTATCTCCCTGGAGAGAAGAGTCGAAGTCTGGACTGGCAGACAGAGAGAAGAAATAATAAAAAAAAAAAAAGCAGAGCCGGGAGACAGAAGGAGAGAGGCAGAGCTGCGTTTTGCCTGCGCACACGTTTGACCACTTTGCTTTGATGTCCTCTATAGAGGCTCTTTCTTGCTATAGAATTCCCTGCTGCACGCTTTCTGTGAGCTCACACACCCACAGGTGGGCCGCCTGCGCACGTGAATCCGTACGCAATCGAACGGCTTCAAGTGTGGGTTGAATTTGTCTCTCAGATTCACAACAATGGAACTAAATCTCCCTCACCTGGAGTGTGTCTGCGAGCTTGTACTACACCTTAAACTGCAGCAGGGGAGGTCCCTGAGCAATGAGGTGGTAGAATAACTATCAAGATATGATGTTTAATAGCTGACTATTCAGTTTTGTTGTAAAAAACGTCATTCACACGCTTGGTTTAGGGAGCGACCAGGGCTGGAAACGGCCCAGAACACCACCCGACTCTACTCCACATGCACCTTCTGACAGCTATTCACTTCGCCAGGTGGACTTTAAGGCTTGTTTCAGAGCTTCAGTGGTTGAGTTGAGCTGCCTGAGAGACTCAACCCAGGGCAACAAGTGCATAGTACGAATCCTTGCTGCCCCTTGAACAAGTTTGGAGAAAAGCTGGATGACCTCAGGTCTGGTAGAGGTGTGTTTTTTCTCTGTTGCCTGCTTTCTGTTTCAACAGCCGTGAAAGTTGTGAAAGTCGATTTAAATTTTTAACCTCACGTATCAAACCTGCTGCCGCTGTAGGACTTCAGCACAACCTATAACCAGAACACCTCGTTTATTGATGCATGAAAACTACACGAAAGCCCCCCAAAAAAAAATCACAGCTTTCCACCCTCTAAAATAGTCATTACGGTGCCTCCTCAGGACGAAGGCAGTAAAACTTGATAAGAAACAGACAAGACTATCAGACATGTTAAACGATTCAATCAATAACACACAGTCATTTTCAGCAAACTGCCAAATATTGAAGGCTCCGGTTATCTTGGAGAAAGAGGCCAAACACTCATTCTGAAACATGTTCACAGCCACATGATCCAATACAAAGCCAGGCCGGCCTGAACATAACGAGAGTCATAACAGGCTTCAGGCTAATATCTCAAAAGTTGTGGGCTCGCAGCAAAGTGCCACTGCAGGCTTTTTTAAGATTTAGTCTAACAAGGGAGGGGAGAAAAAAAAGGTCAAAAGAGAATTGATTGTGCGATCTTGTTAGTAATGGCAAAGTTTGACAACACCAAAAAAGTTGGAATATCTATTCGGTAAGTGTCTGGTTATCACTCGCTCCTCGGAGCGCCGGAGGTCCGAAGCTGGAGCCTGGGTGGGGCCTTTGCTGTGCGGAGTCTGTGCTCCCCCTGCTTCCTCCAGGTACTCCTGTCTCCTCCCACCGTTCGAATACACCCACAGAAGGCCATTGATGACTTTTATTCAACCATTCAAAGAAGAATGTATAAATTAACGTGCTTTTTTCACATCCTGCACCTCAAACACTTGCATACAATAGATGCTCAGTCTGGTTTGTTTTTTAACAGATTCTCACTTCTTCCTTCAGCCGAATCCTTGCGCAAACTGAAGGATGCACAGAAACAAAAGGAGGTCAGAGGTGAGCCTTGTTCTCCTCGTCTCCGCGCGCGCATTTCTGAAGGATTCGGCTTTCATCTTTAAATTAAATATGTGGGCAGAGACAGAAGAACTTCAGTGTGCTCATTACAAACGGCTGTGAACATTTGACTCGAGTGAAAGATATCAAAAAAGTGGATATGAGACGGACCAGACCTCCGCTCATGTTATTAAGGAGCATCTGGAGAGGAAGGGAAATTCGATTGTCCCCGTGTCTCTTTAAACAAGCGGTGTGAGCGCGCTTGAAGTGTGCATATGAAACATTATCACTCAGCCGTTTACGTCTGATATAGAGCTGATTGTCTCCCTCGGCTTTTCGTTCTCGCCGCGCCGCAGGATGACGATGCACACGAGCTGCCGCTCGGCTCGCCGCCATCTCTGATTTCCTCGATATCGTTCGAGGGAAAAAACCAACACGGTTTGCCATATTCAAAGCGATGATGTCATGGGGTACATGACAACCACTTAATCCCCCCCCAAAGCAAGAAGCAGGCCCCTTCCTTTTCCCCTCCGTGCTGATAACAGTTAAATTTGAGGTAGGAATGCTAATGAGGTCTCCCACTGGGGAGGATCTGAGGAGGAGGCTGCCACAGACACCACCTGCTCGCGTGGCACCGACGCCCGGCCTTCTCTCCATTTCATTCTACACTTTCCATTGTCTCGCTCTCTGTTCTTCCTGCTTTCAAGTCCGATCACAGCTTTGAAAAAGCTCCTGCACTCTTGAAGCATTTCTCTCCCTTCTTTTCTGCCTATCTTGTTTTTTTTCCTCCCCCCACCCCCGATATCTGTCTGCCTCTCGCGTTTTCCTGTCCGTCTGCCTCTTCTTTTATTTCCCCCTTCTCTCTCTCTCTCTCCGAGCGCACCCATCTCCCTCACTCCTTCACCGCCAGCGCCTGCCAGCCCCTCCCTCCCGCTCGACATCTGAGCCAACAATCAATGCCATTTCATTCCGGTGAGGGAACAAATGGAATTCCAGCTGTGAGCGCGGCAGCGGGCGGCGAACAAAGGCTTTTTTTTTTTTTTTCCATGCGACGCCAACTCGTTCTGCCCTTCCCTCGCTCGCTCGCCGTCGCAGGGACCCCCAGCCCGCGCCAAGCCCCCTATCACCTCCACACACTGTGTACACACAGGGGCCAGTCACACAAGACGGGGGGGGGAGGGAGGGGGAGGGACACTGTGACCCCCGTTGGCATTTACAGAAGGTGGAGCTGTAAATAGTTATCTGGCGCACAATGGATGGAGTTGGAGGAGAACACACTGATTGTGTTGCCAATAATTGTGGCTTCTCCGCATGTTACAAACTTTCATTACACTTGACATGTTTACTACATCTCTACATAACGCCTCCTATAAATGAGGTTTGTGCAGCTGAAAAATACAAGTGAGATCTGATTTGTAGAAAAAGGTGAGACAGGGGGAATTGAACCATCAACCTTACACAAATTTCACCGACTCACTCCGTCTAACGAACTCATTCGTGTGATAAAAAATCTAAAATAACTTCACGGTTTCCAAGCAATGAAAACTGTGAATAAGGGACAAACTCATGCTGTGAACTCTAAGATCACACATCACGTTCTTAGTCTCAGGAACTGCCATTTAACAAAGTAAATTTAACAAAGCAAAGTCGGACCAACTTTTCAGCGCCGCAGTCGGTTCTGTGGCTGCGTGAAGCTGCGTTCGAGAGGCTCGTGTTTGAACGCTGGCAGTCGATGAGCCGACCTTGTGCCCGTTGTTCTTTGGTGTTCTCAGAACTCTGCTCCTGATGAGAACTCTCGCTACAAGGCTGTTGGGGACCCAGTTGCCACAGTGAGTGCGGGGAGGAGAAACAAGCAGCAAGTTGCAGATCGGCACCACTTTCGCAGAGGTGCTTCACCAGCAGATTCGCCGCTTTTCACTCGCCACATAAACCTCAATGTTTATTTGTTGAATCCCTGAGAAATGAAAAAAAAAACGTCTTCATTCTGAGGCAAATTAACATCCCAACAAGACAAAAAATGCCATTTCTGCAGAGCAGAGGCTTTATGTTGACGACTCCTCGCCGCTGACGTCCACCCCGAGCTGCCGCCGCCGCCAACAGAGCGACGGTGGGAGTCGGCGCGATTGACTGGCCCATTTCCCTGCTTCACAATGCGGGATGGGAATGGATAAAAAAACATATTAATAGCTGCCTTTACGACTCGCAGCTCAAAGATGTGTTTCATTAAAAAAAAAAAAAAAAACCTCGGCCGGGACGTGCCGAGCAGAGAGAGTGCTAAATGGAGACAGGAGAGGAGCGAAAAGGCCTGACAGAAAGGCATTGTTACAGGACTCAGACTGAGGATGAGACATTACGAGTGAAAATACTCTGTAATCAATCATTTTCAGCAGGCTTGGAAACACTCCATAATCATGCGTTGCTTTTGTTTACCACGGACGAAGGATTCCAGTAACGTTTACATGCCAACAAGTCCTGAAAATACAACTAAAGACGTTGTTTTCTCACACTTTCCATCATATGACTAACAGGTACTAAAAGCTACGTAAATATTCTGCATACCTTACCTTCTTACTTGGCTTTGATACATACCCGACTATTTTTTTTTCCCATTTATACGTTCAGATGGTAAAATGATCGGCAGACTAAGCACAGAGCGACCACCTCGTTATTTACTGGCTCTTTGATGCATTCCCCTGATCTTTTCTGGCCTGATTTAGTCCATTTCGTATTTCAACAGCAGTGACTGAAATGTTTTGTCTCACAATGGCCTTTCTGTGCCTGTTATTTGGCTCAAGTCGGACAGTTTTGCACCAGTTTCAGTCTGTTCTCTGTGCAGTTGTTTTCTGGCATTTGGGTTTGTTAATCCTAAGCGTCTAAACTATCCAGAGAAAAAAACATGGCACCTTCCGGACAACAAGCGAGATGCAGACCACTCAGTCCGAGGCATATTTGGAGGACAGCCCATTCAATGAACCCTTCACTTTTGAACTTTATGTGTTTGCCCAGCAGCTGCTGATCAGGTGTCAAGCACCTCTCCCATCCAAAAGAACAAGACGAGTCGATTCCGTCGATGAATTTGTCCACGGATACAAAACAAATGTGAAACACATGCAAATGTTTCATGAACGTTCAATTTTATTGAGCAGCAACTTGCAAATTTTTTTCCTATTTATTGACACCGAGCCGCTCTGAAGTCAAACTCCAGGAAAGGAAAAAGTTTGCAGACAATGAGGGCGGGGGTAAAAAAACAATGATGCTGTAAAATAAACTGTGTGAACTGATTGACCACTGCACGCTAACGCTGGACTAATGAGCTCGTTAGCCGAAAAACAAGCATGAAATGAAAAGATTCACGAGTCCGAGGAAGCAAATGGCAGCGAGGTGAGAAGAGAGAGAAGTTTGCCTCGTTCTCCGACATTGATCCTTTCCTGTCTTTGGTGAAAAACCACCCCCCAAACTCCCAACCCTGTCACCTCAGCCCCCCAACTTTACAACACAGCACCTCCCTGTACGGGGGCTCCCTCAGGCGCAGCCCTTGCAGGATGGTGGGCCACCCTCCCCAGCAAAAAACACCCCAAAAAGAAATGGTGAGAGTCGAGGGAAGGCAGAGTGTAAACAAAAAGAGAGAGAGAGACGCGTATCCAACCGGCCGTGGGTGACTGTGTTGTGCTTCAGCCAGGCAGCACAGGAGGGCGAGAGGAAAGGTAAGAAGAGCGCCATGCGACGCGATTGAACTAACCCGAAAAATGCCCGATACGGCCTAATGGGCACCGTGGCCACAGCAGCGCCCGGTGGATTCATTAATG
Source organism: Malacoctenus triangulatus (assembly GCA_032274725.1). Taxonomy (NCBI): domain Eukaryota; kingdom Metazoa; phylum Chordata; class Actinopteri; order Blenniiformes; family Labrisomidae; genus Malacoctenus; species Malacoctenus triangulatus. The sequence goes on from JAUESE010000080.1 coordinate 3,592,090, forward strand.
AATGCGGTGACATTTCTTTTAATCACCACGGCCTGTTAGATGCTGTCCAGAGCTGTGGGAGGTGTGTGAGAAAAGAGAGGGAGGGAGAGAGAGAGAGAGAAAGCGAGAGGAGAGAGGGGAAGATAAAAAAAAAAAATACTTGTGGTAACAGATAATGAAAAACATAATGCATCAGCATACGGTGGATTGTGCAAAGGACGGCAGAAAGGAGACGATGATCCCCGCGGGGGGATTCAGCCCCATGCTAAAGCAGCCCAGGAGGTCCGGCTAACATTAACACACATTATACGCCAGGCCAGATTTACAGCAGGACACCCATCACACGCTGTTAGCATCCCTGCTCGTTTTACTGCGCTGATTTGAATGTATAATCAGCCGGACGTTGAGGTTTAGCACTAGCACCCCCCCACACACACACCCATGTTGGAAGCTGCTGATTTGGCACACTCCTATAGTTCCTCCATATGTAGAGGAGACTTGCTAATGCAGACAGCATGCGATTCACGTGACCGTATGAACGGACGTCTCGTGAATACATCGGAGCTCTCCCGAAAGACATGTAAATAACCACAGGCGATGTCCCTGCATGTTAAGAGCACATTTGAATGTGACGGTGGTCACATGTAGGGAGGAAAACAACAACTTTTTGTATTTTTCTTTTTGAAAGGCATATGCCTGAAATGTATTTGCATAACATACGACAATGGGCACGGACTAATCTGCTCCTTGATTTGAATTAGTCGCATTCGGAAAAATTCAATTAAATCACCACCTCTTTGCAAGTTGCATTAAGTGCAATCAACAAGGGGACTGGAAAATTACATTTCCCTTTAACAAAATTTGCATATCGCATTGGCACTGGTAATGTATTCAGCTCCTTGGCAAAGAAAGTGCTTACTCGCTTCCAACTGTTAAAGACAGCTGAGA
>JAUESE010000080.1:3643408-3657272 GCA_032274725.1 Malacoctenus triangulatus
CTCTGCTGCAGAGCTGCTTGATGACACCAACGAGATTCAGGTGTGTTGGAGCAGGAACACACTGAAGACATGCAGGGCTGCAGCCCTCCAGGACCAGGATTGGACACCCCTGCTGTACAGCATCGCTCAGCTAAATCGATCTGCAGAAACCGGTGGAACTGTCCTGATTAATCTCTCTGAATATGACAAATAGATCTGGAAATGAGCTGGTAAAAACTCACTATTCTTTTTCATCAGAGGTGTGATAAGAAAAATTTGACAGCCCCCCAAAAATTCTCCTTTCGCGTCTTCTCGCTAAGTCTTAATCAGAGAATCTTTCTGTCTCACCTGAATTGCCCACAACAAGACATTTTCTGCACCCGCTGCTGAAAAGTCGAAATTGATTTTCACCCAAAAAACACACACGGCCGCCTCATTCCACTGAATCCATCACAAAACCATTCTCTCTGTGAAAAAAACATCTTGCCAACATGAAGCAAAAAAAAAAAAAAAAAAAACGCAGTCAGACGGTTCATCCAAGTCACATAAAAAAATGGCGTCGTCCGAGGGGGCAAAGGGTGGAACTCATCATGGGCGTCGCTTCAAATACGCGCTGACAGCGACTTCAAGAGGCACCATCCTGACGGCGCTGGATTTCAAATCAATTCCTTTTGTACCGAGGCCCACGTCCTGTCCCCCCCCCCCATCACCCCCCCACCCCGTCCATCCGTCCGTGTTCCGAGGTGTCTGTTCCGGCTCTTGGAGCGAGGTGATGGTTTACACAGCGATGTGCAATCACTGGAATACTTCTTTTCACGAGCTTATCTGCCCGCAGTGGGAATCCGCACGGACGGCGAGCCCGAAAAGGCCCGGCTGTCGGCTCGCCTGTGCACCGCGCCGCGCCGATTCCCCGAGAAAAAACCCCGCCTCTCGGACAAACGTTTCCACGGACTTGTTGGGGGCTGACTTATTTAGCGGAACTCTGCGGCAGGGCAGAGATTTGCGAGTTAGTTAAACAAAGGTCCTCCGTGGTCAACTGCAAAGCTATAACAGCCTTTTTAACCCAGGAAGCCAAAGGGGTGGGGTGGGGGTGGGGGGGCTGCTGAATGATGCATTACAGCTTGAAAATGACCTTTCAGTACTTCAACAGACATTTCACTTTGTCCACAGGGGGAAAGCGATAGAGAAGAAAAAAAAGGGATCAAAGACTGCGTGCAGCGTGAACGCGTCACCGTGATGTATGGAGTCCGAAGCTTTTTCAGTCACTGCTGGGGATTTTTTTCCGAATGCATAATATGTTTGGAGTCTCATGTTGTTTCCTGGTTCCATCCATTCTGTCGAAAGCTCCTGAAAATCACGTGTGTGGAGATTTTTCCATGCATGACCCCCCACCACCCCCACCTGAACGCAGGACACACAACAATAAATCTGAGGGGGTCGTGACATTAACAAGACAGGCATGAAGGACACCGCCGCCATATAAAAGTGCGGCGCATCGCACATTGACGCTTTTTTTACGGACCGTCCGGGAGAAAACAGGTGCGTTTTATCTGCAGACAACTGAAAACTTGACGGTGAGTCCTGAGCGAGCAGAGAAACATAGCCGTGCTGGGAGAGAGTTGAAAAGGTGAGGACTGAACGAGGAGATGGAATCATACTCCATCTCCCCCAGGCTGTCTTCCTGTCTATAGATTCACATGTACATTGATCCATAACATCCTTTTGTTTTGAGTTGTGTTGCGTTGGTGTCGAACTCAAAGTCAACCAACGCACAGGGAGAACATGCAAACTCAGAGAATCTTTGCTCAAGCACGAAACCATCACCTCTCGCTGTGAGGTGTAAACACCGACCGCTGCACCACCCTTCATCCATCAGTCACACACACACATTAAACAGACACTGTGGGAGCCAAAGGACCCAAAGTGATCCAGCACAACAGTCGACATGACCACCAGACCATCAATGTTCTTTGTGCTTTCATCAAGTGTGTCAGTGTTGCACCAAAAAGTCTGACTGAATCAAACTGAAATACCTTCTCAGTGTTCTGTTTCCCTCTGATCTGTTCTATAAATCGATCTGTGTAGTAGAACATGCTCATTTTAAAATGTACCTGATAGTGTCATGCAAGCAACTTTAATTGTTTATGTTAAAACAGGGAAAATTCTGAGACTGAAGATGGGCTCCAACTGGAGCGTGGTGTCTTAGGTAGGACACGGCAGCTCTTTCAACCCCACCACACGTGGGCTCACATCAAGGAGAATATTTCAAAGTCCCCTAATTAGCTTCGACGGCCTTTCACGGGTCCTTGTTTCAAACGCTGTCAGGAAGAAGAGAGACGGATCCAACTGTCCCTGTCCCGCCTCAGCCTGGGAGGAGACGCGGCGCCGGCTGGCGTTGTTCTGCGTCTGGCTCCGGAGGCCCCCGGTTCACGCCGCACCTGCTGGGCCCTCAGCCTCCGCATCCCTCTCCCCCATCGCTCACTGTCCGTCCCTCTGGGGAGACAACAACCGCGGCCCACAACAATCCAGCAGCAACGCCCCACCCCTCCTCCACCTCACCAGCTCAGAGGCATCCCAGACACTCCCCCCAACCCCCTTGTTTGGTCCCGGGCCCATTCATTTCCCCGCAAAATGACAGTTTCGGGTTATACGTTGCGTGGCGCTGGTATTAAAGACTTCCTCCCACTTTGCGTGGCGCCGTATAGAAACGCGGGCGCTCGGTTGAGTCTCGCCGCTGTACATTAATCATTGCATGAGGACTTAAGCTGCTGCTGCTGCCTGTATCCCTTTGAATGGTCAGCTGAGAGGACAGCACGGCTCTCGGATTGATTTTCACAGAGAACAAACACGGGCACAGACAAAATGAAAAAAGAGAGACTGGGAGCAAAAAAAACGTAATATGGGATCAAAGCGGGAGCTCGTGCAGCACATGAGGTAAATCAAATTGATGCGGCTGAGCTCGGCTGTGACCATTTTTTCAACCAAAGTGTTAGCGGCTAATGCGTACAGCGGCGCGAGTCGCATGTGTGTGCGCCGACCCCCCCCCTTCCTTCCCCTTTGGGACACGTGTGCATGTGACGCGCACCAACCCCCCCGAGCAGGAACCGGCATACCTTATCTGTCTGGAAGCATCAGCATCAGTTAACATTGTTTGGGTCAGTAAGGACGCCTCAGCCCATTTCCAAACAGGCACAACCCTGCAGGCGAAAACCGGGCTCCCCGCTGACCGCCTGCACCGTCCTTGTCAGCCTCCGAAATAACAAAATAACCTCCAGAATAATTCAATTGTTCTCGCTGGCAGTCAGAAAAGTGCTCAAGCAGCTGTTGGGACGCCGACGCCGTTTCCTCCTGGCAAATCACATTTTCACGTAACGATAGACAAATATTTGGCTATAAACGCAGAGCGTCGGGGGACAGCCGGGCTTATTGCGCGCCGCCACTCGCGAGTATAAGCAACAGTCTGGCAGGTTACAGGGAAGGGGGAGAGAACACCAAAGTATTAGGCTCGTTTTTCACCAAAACAAAACAACAAAAAACATCCCTCGACCCTCGTAGCCGGGGAAACCCGACGGAGGAGCTCTCAAGCGCTCGAGATGCTGAAGTGAAGTAACGCCGCGCCTCTCCTCCTCCTCCTCCTCCTCCTCCTCACCTGGAGGGTAATTTCATCATCCGGCAGTTTAAAGCTCCAACTGTAATGTAGTCTGTGTTGTAGAAGCACATCCAGCGGATGTCAAAGGTGTTGTTTATCTGTCAATTATGTAAATGGGCACATTGGAATGTGGCGGGGGGGGATGAGGGGGGGGGGGGGGGTGCACTTCCATTATATAGGAGAGGAGATCCGCCAGCAAGACAGAGGAGAAGCACGGCGAGAGGAACTCCAGCATCATTTCACATGGCAGGAGATGAAGCTCGCAGCAGATCCAGCACAGTGCCTGCACTGGGGGGGGAAATGGAGCGAATGAAAACAGAATTGAATTCCTCTAAAAAAAAAAAAAAGAAGACCTGAAAGAATAAAAGGGCCGGAAAATGTATTACAATGAGCGGTGGAAATAAAATAAAAGTTTGGGGCTTCCAGCTGCAACATGCAGCGCAGGGAACAGGCAATTTAAATTAGTCTGCTTTGTGAGCTCGCTGCTTAGTCAATCAAAGAAAAAAAAAAAAAGAAAAGGAAAAAAAAAAAACCACAAGAAATATATTGTTTTTGCAGCAATCAGAGTAATTTAGGTGCTCATTCATCAATGAAGCCTCGTATCTGACGGCATCGCACACCTGCCGCCACGTCGCGTCGAGTCACGTCACGAGCGTCGTGTCTTTAAATCCACCCGTCCACATTCTGCTTCACTGTATGTAAACCTGCAGATCAGCTGCTTATGCTGCGCATCCACAGCCAAATTGTGTCCTGACCTTCTTTCAGGGTGATGGAGAGCCACAGCACTTAATAAATATCCCAGCACAGATACACAACACACACACAGGCGCACTCAATCACAGGATGAGGGTAAGGGGGGGGGGAGGGGGGACACATCTGGGCAGAGGAGGGGAAGATATACTCGGTCAATCAATCAGATCCAGCCGCGGCAGGCTCACCTTTGAGGATGCTCTGGCCGTGCAGAACCTCTCTGGAGACAATCACTGTGTAGAAGTTCTGCGAGAAGCCCGTTCGGCACGGGGGCTTGAGGGGCTGGCCCGCCTTACTCCCCTGGGGAAGAAAACAAGACGGCCCGTTAAGCATTCGGCAAATTGACTCGCGGCCCGCCTGGGGGAGGGAGGGAGGGAGAGGGGAGGGGGGTCACGGGGCCCCCGAAGCGGCCAGCCTCTTCCAGCGCTGATATTGAGGCTCACAGTCTGCCTCTGTCACAGTGAGTGATTTACTTCTGAGTGCAAGGGGTTGCTGCGCTGGGAGCGTCGCAGTGTGGAGATCCACATCTGGAGCTCCAGGCACCTGCTCAAGAGCCCGTGTGGTGAAACATGGAGTCCCCCTGAGAGACTGTCCTGAGAGGGATGAGCTCGTTTAACTGCAAATCGTCATCATCATTACTCGGACGGCGTGCGATCATCGCCGGATTAGGGCGGAAAAAACCCCAATACGAGAGGAATAAGTGGGAGCAGTGTGAAAATGCAGTGACTGGGCAGGTCCCATTCAAACGTGCACTGTTATCGGGCTACTGGAGGCTGTGTGAATGGGCAAGACTGCATGAGAAAAATACAGTCTGTACACTCAAAGGTAGCATTGTGGATGCAAGGTTGCAGGCTCCCAGTATCCTGGTGGAGGAACTTGCAGCACCTGACTCACAGCGCCAATTTATGCTTTAATAAAGCGAACATATTGGGGCTTTGTTGTGTGATAAAAGGGTAATTCAATATTTCCCAGGCTGCACATCAGCAGCGCTCGGGCAAAACTACACCAGCAATAAAGCGGATTATGGAGCATTGTTTCCGTGTGTTCGGCAATATAAAGAGGGGAGCGTTTATAATTAATGACTTGCGCCCTAAATGACGCTCTTTTGGGAAGGAAAAAAAAAGCACAGAGTGGTTAACTGAGATATCCCGCAAAAAGAGCAGAAATGACAGTGCGTAAACGTGCGTAAACGAAGTTGATCGCAGCCAGCGGAACGGAAGCCCCTCCAGAAAGCACTGTCCTCTGCAATAATGCGCTGCAGCTTATTTATCTGGGCGAGGAGACGAGACGAGCGGGCGAGCCAAGAGTTCTCAGGGACTTTTTTTATTTTTTTAATCTTTCTTTATTCCCTCTTCCTAGACACAGTTCGGACGACAGAATCGTCCACCATCAAAATGCACACAAACGCTCGCGACACGCACCCACTTTGCCCACGACGCAACACTGCGAGCGGGTGAAAGTGAGCCGTCCGCGGCCACTTTCGAGTGCTCCGGCGGCGCGCTGCAACAACAACAGAAAAAAAGCCCCAAGTAAGCAGTACGGCAGTGCAGCACTCCCACCGCGCCGTCAGCCCCAGAAGACATGCAGGGAAAAAATGAACTCGTCTTACCGAGGATGCGCCCGCAAGTAAGGTGCACGCCAAGATGACGCAGCCAACGCTCATCTTTGCGACGACAAAAAAAAAAAAAGAGAGAGAGCGGATCAGGGGATGAGAAGAGACGGGTCCGCCGCGCCGAATAGCACCTCGGTAATTCCCGGAGCCCAGCTTCTCCTGCTCGGCTGCAGAGTGAGAGAACGTCCCTACTTGTCTGGCGCAAAAGTGCCGCTGAGCCGGAGACGCTGCGCTCGAGTCCAGAGGAAGCCGGTGCCCATTGGACGGCGGCGTCACTACGACCCCTCCTACCGCACGGCGGAGCACGGCGAGGCGGTGCGCGCTGTCTGCGCTCCCACTGACTTCCCCTGCCACTTGGTTGAGAGAGGGAGAGAGAGAGAGAGAGAGAGAGAGAGAGAGAGGTGGGGGGGAAAAAAGCATTTTCCGGGTTATTTAGATTCATTTTTATTTTATTTTTTTCTTCAAATGGAGCAAAAGCGTTTGTGGCTGTGTGAGTGACATCCAACCATCCGAGTCCTTTCATGTGTCCATCAGCTGAACTGGAGTCTATTTCACACCCCAGTTCCCCCCTCGGCCCCTGATCCAGGCAATAAGTATAGCAAGAGCCGCAGAGTTATTAGCTTTTTATTAAAGCTGCTCCTATATGGCCGGTGCATGATAAGAGCTTCACCCTGAAAGAGAGGTGTGGCAGTCTGTGTCTTCATCTATGGGAGATGTGTCACGTTATTTTTCCTTTTAAAGCCATCCAGTATCAAGTCTCCATATAATTCTAATAGTGCAGGTGAGCAGTGCATAACTCATTGGACTGGTTCATTTATGATTATTCTTAATCTATGGGGTCCCTGTCCTAATGACGGTCATTCCAGAGCCAAGATCAGGTGACCGGAGTAAAATACAGTAACATGAAAGTCTTCAGGGAACTATGCAGGGACCCGTGCCAAAGCCCACTCAATGAAGAATTACAATAGACTCATAAAATGTGGAGTTTCTGGTCGGCGCCGTCCGCGATAATGCGCGGCAAGCGTGCAGCGCCGCGGCTTGGAGCTGCTCTTAGGTAGCGGTCTCGCAGTTTAATAATGTTGACATTTCCCAAAGCCTCAGATCACTGCCTCAATTTCCATATCTGAGAGGTCGTGACAATTTAATCCCATCAAAAGGAATGGGACAGTATTGCAGTGTCAATCAAGGCCGCCCAGTGACTGCCCCTGTCACTGCCATTCACTTCACCGCTTTATTTTCCCCCCCTCCGACTAACTCGCCCGATATTGGAGAAAAGAAAAGAAACAGAAAAAAAGCTGCCTTTTGAACAGATTTCCTCCCCTCAGTTTCCTCCGCTTTAAAACGGTATCTTCAAAATAAACTGCTCGAGGCCGATAATTAAGAAGTACGAAGAGTGGAGTTGACTATAGCTCAGTGGGTGTTTCTGTCCAGAGGGCGGGATTTTTTTTTTTTAAGGTCAGAGATATGAGAAACACACTCCGCTCGTCTCTCTTCGGGGCATTGTGCTAATGCTTTTTTTTTTTCTATACCCTGCAAAAAACTTGGCAGGGAAACTGCAAGACACCGATTTGAACTCGCGCCCCGCACACTAAACAATGGCTCCCTGATAAATAACGGGGCATCTTTGTATCAGTCACTGTCACTTCCCTCGCTCGGGAGCAGCTGCTGACAGGAAGCCCGGGTTAAGAAAAAGGAGCAGCGCTTCCGGGAGGAAAACGTCTGAGTGCGCTGAAAACAGCACGTCCTCGGGGGGGGGGGAGACTTCTCCCACGAAACCCTTGACGTTCAGCAGATCGAGACGGTCGCCGCTGCTGCTGCTGCTGCACGTGGCTGCACCATAAATCTGCTCGGGGGAAAAAAATCGGCGCCGTTGGTGAAGTGACCACTGGTAGAGACAGCTTGTCCCACTTTAAACCTCATAGAAGTGTGTGTGAAAAATAAAGACAGCCTAACCTCCCCATCTGCCTCCGTGGCACCGGGGGAGGAAAAAAAGAAAACCCAAAACAAAAACGATGACATTCATAAAAAGATTGCTCTGCTGAGTTTGTACCCCCAAGAAGTGCACAACTGCTTCTACGCGCAGCAGAAAAAAACCCCGCGACGGCTGGAAGGTAGCCTGCCGGTTTTCAGAAGGCGAGTAAATTATTTCTTTCGAGAACGAAGCATTTGCCGAGTAAAAATACCATCTGGGCACTCAAAGCTAATTTAGTTGGAGGCCTGAATTATTAAAACGGCACAAAATGAGTCCCAGCTCTACTTTACAGTAGGAACACCTTACAACGGACCGCACAGGTCAAAAGGTGCCTCCGTTTCGTTTTCTATTTAAGGAAAGAAGCTTTATAGCTCATGCAGTTTTAGTTGAGGAATTTCATCTAAATGCAGAAGTTTGCCTGTGTAGGAAGACGTTACGGATTTTGTGGGTGAGCGAAATCGACAAGCGATTCAGAGAGACGGACTGCAGAGCGCCAAAAGTTTGGCGGGGGTCACCGGACTCCATCGGCTCACTGCGGACGGCGGAGTCGCTTTGAAAAAAGTGGAAGGTGATGCGAATGAATTTCGGACTGGTAACATTTGGCTCCGCCGAGACGCGGACTGACCCGCAGAACGGAGCGAACTGGTGCCGAACAAAGCCGAGGGAGCGCAACGCGGAGATCTTTCAAAGAGCTTCCACCCACTGTCCGAAATGTTATGGAGGAACGTCCGCGGCGCGATCGCGCGCCCAGGCTCAGGGTTAGGAGCTGCTGTTTTTTCTCTATTTTTAAAAGTTGGAGGAACATAAAACTGCCTGTGTATTAACATTTGAAGAAAGACCCAGTTTGAAGTGCACTTGCTGCAGGGGCTGTGTCTACATCTCTTTTCACTTCAAGAATCAACAAAACACGCAATCCGCCCAAACCTTTGCGTGCATTTCTCCCGGGCATCTTTGCAGCTTCTTAATTCCCTTTTCTCTTTCTTTTGACAAGCTTGTATACCTTGAGCTAATTTCTCAAAGCAGATGAAGCCTGTTTGGAGAACTCCATGTTTTGCAACAGCACGGCCTTGAGTACGATCATTTTCTTCCTCCCCGCATTTATTTTACAATTCACTGAATTTGCGAGGGCTCGTCAGGGCGCTGGTGATGCTGCCTGCATAAAACATTGCGGGTCCTCCGAGCGCCTGACCAGATGTGAGCTCATTTTAATACCTACAAAGACATTTAGGTCATGCAAGACTTTTTATGCAGATTGTGGCTATACCTTTACTAATATAAGCAAGCACAAGAGAGGGTATGTTTTAGCTACAGCAGGCAGCTCAGCAAGGTTTCAGGTGAAGCAGCGCATTCAAATCCAGGATAGTTGCTCATTGGTGTAAGAAGCAGGAACATGTTTCTTCCTGTTTGTGTGCTTTAAAGTGTTGGTGCTTCTCCATACGTACTCGGCCCGACTCGAGCTGGTTTCTGAGCCTTCCTATTAGTACTAGTATCTATCAACAGGTTTTGCACTGATTAGTCAGTGAGCGACGTCAACGGAGCAGCTGCCACAGCGCTTCGTTCACAAAGTGAATGAGCCTCCTCCATTGTTTTGGTGTGTGTGAATGTGTCACATTGGTTGGTGCGGGAGTTACATTTTGTTGCTCTGATGACTGCGCACACACCGAGACGGGACGCAACCGTGATGGAATCACACCTGAGCCTTGTAGTGCCAAGCTGTGCAATGTCAAGTTGGCTGTTCTTGGGAAAGTGCCACCAAACCCTCTACGGCATTCATGCAGTTGTTATGTTGAGTGTTGACGTCGGGGTCTGTGTTACATACATTTTGCGATCGGATGCAATTGCACACATGCAAATTCCAAGTTTGTCAGTCAACCACGCTCCCTGAGAACAATGATCACCATGACAGACATCTCTGCTGCAGTGACGCAGAGACCAATCAGCACTGTAGGAATGATAACTGTGTCCATTACAAAAGATGGGAAGAACATTCACACAGAGTAACGACAGAGAACAACTGTCACCTCTGAGGTGTGGAACAATCAGCACACATGACCTGATCATGGCCACCATGGCTCTTGGGATAACAACATGTGACACATGACAGGTTGTTTTTTTTTTGACCTCACCAAACATCCTTTTTGCTTCCAGGGGACACCTGTTCCCTGGCTTTGGCCCCTCCCCCAGAGACTTCTTTGTCTTCCCTCCGTGATCAAGCCCAACCTGAAGTGTCACTGTTACCTGACACGGTGGAGGAGATCCAGCCTGCTGCAGATGGCGGCTGACACACATGAAGAACGGGACTTCCAGGAAGCTTTCCAAGTGCGGCAGGTGTCCCGAGAGTTGGATATCTCGGCACGATGTGATACCTTTAACGAGGGTGGGAGCCAAGATTGAGCCGGCACTCGATTGTGTTACTCGTGGACACAGTGTGAAAACTTTGATTGTGCCTGAATGAGGTTATAAAAGGAGTGGCTCCTCAACTGCTTCTGTGGTTTTGATTAACTTTTGTTCCTGCTCCCTAACAGTCTCTAATGTCTCAGGATGGTTTAGTCCAGTGAATTGTAATCCTTGAACAGAATGACATGTTCCCCTTAAACTAAATTAAAAAAAATGAAACAGTCCAAATTGTCACAATTTTTGACTTCAGTGTAAAGTTTCCGAAGTTTGCAGAGTACCGCCCACTTTGAGCCCACAAGTTTATACACTGAAAAAAGGAAAGGAGGTTCTAAAGAAAACAAAACACAACAGTAGAAGTCAAAAATTATTATTACACTTGAAAACAAACTCAAGATTCGATACACTGATAAATTGTTCATCTCAAACTAAATGAAATAAACTAAAGGACACCATTTTTTCCAGTGTATATTAATTGTGCCTCAGACTTTCCATCCATCTTCAACATTGTCTTGTTTTCCCCCAACTTTTGCTCACAATTCCCCTCCAAGCTAATGTTGCCAAAGCAACGCACACTCTGTACAGGTCGCTTGTCAAATTCCCCCCAATGATAAAGGCACTCGTTGGGATGAGCATGTATTGAAGTGTCCATGAGCAAGACAACGAGGCTCCAATCTGCCGCTGACGGAGGCTCAACACGTCGAACGGCAGCTCCGTCGCTGCAGGTGTGTGAATGAGTGAATGTGACTGACACTGTGACACTGTGCTTTGAGGCTGCAAAATGTGAGGAAAATGCATGTGGAATGCATTCAGCATATTTCCCGAATGTTAATGGAAATGCATTTTATTACCCTTTCTTTTCCATATTCCACATAGGCAGTGATGAATCTGCAATATTGAGAGCGGTACTCTCATGAGTTGTTTCCATCCACTGCTGAAATTGTGAAATACCTCCATCTGCGAGGTTATTACGGAGAGGAAGGAGGGAAAGGAGGAAGTGTAACGCTGGTTCGATCTCAGGGTTGAATAAAGGCCAGAGTACATCTCCTCTTGTGGGAGCTGAATATGTGTCATTAAGAGCCTGATGCAGTTCACACCGCGACTGTGGAGCCAGCTGAGTGCTCCACACTCCAGCATTGTCAAAGTTGAGTGAAGTCATCGAGGTTCACCTTCACTTGGGTGAGTCTGATTAGTTACAAAACACAAGCAGGTACTTATTTTGTGTGTGCCTTTACACTTTTGGTGTACTTCTTTTTTTTCTTTTTTTTTTTTCTCGACAGACTGAAAAGTTTCTGTATTATTCTTTTATAGCACGGACTCCTGCCAGACAGCCACGGCAGTGTGATACGGTGCCAATTAAAATACTAACAATGTGGAGAGTTTTTAACAGAGCTGCCGCGTCTGTAGATACTTCCCCGCGAGCCTGCCAGCTTCCATTAATGCTGTCAAGCTGATGAATGGGGTTGATCAATCCTAAAGAACTTATGCCACGCTCCAGGAGGTAATTATTAGGTCCACTGTACACATCGCATCATCCTCGCGGATGCACTCCTGAGACGGAGCCCGCATGTGTCAAGTCTGCTTCAAGCAGACGCCTTCTCAAGGTGCAAAAGCCACACAGAGTTCAGCACCGCAGCATTTTCGCAGCGAAAGCCATTGATGATGCAACCGTTGCAGCCTTGTCATCCGCGCGGGGAAGGCAGTGTGACTCGCTGTCGATGTGAAGCTCTCCTCGCTGGTGACCGAGGGAGGGGGAAAAAAAATAAAAGAAACCTCACAGAGGTTTGCGGAGGAAGTCTGACAGCGCAGTAAAAATAAACAAATTCTCCCAATTAATTAACTCTCCCAGAAAGAGGAGTGTACCAAGTGTGTGTGTGTGTGTGTGTGTGTGTGTGTGTGTGTGTGTGTGTGTGTGTGTTTGAGAAGCCTCTCTGAAAAATGTTTGGATGGTTTTTCATGAAAACAATGTTGCAGCTCTTTCTAATGGGGCCTTTCGAAATAATTTCAGTGACCCCCCCCCCCCCTCCCCCGTGGTGGAGTTTTTGTATCTTTTTGTGCAACTTGTGCTGGATTCTCGTGGTGCTTTGAGCAGTGAGAGCCGGCGTTAGTTCCTCCTCAGTTTGGTGCTGTCGAAAAAACATCAATCATACCGAGAACAGCATCTTGTAACAATAATTTATGAGTGCTTTATCCCCGAGGGCTCCGGTTGACATGTTGTTGGGTTTTTTTTGGTGTGCAGACCTCCAGCAGGTGGAGAAGCGCTATAAAAATGCATCAAATTCTGCACAGACCGCCTACTACAGACTTCCAGGAACTGGTGTTTTGCTTTTTACCTGCGCCTCTTCAATGAATGAAATATTGATGTGTGTACAAAGAGATCTCAGAAAGCAAATGATCTGCCGGGTGAAAGTCCAAAGTAAACATTCCTAATACCTGCGAGAGCCAAAAAAATAAATAAATAAAAAATGGATGTACAAGGAATGAAAAGTGCTTTTAATTTGTGGTCTGATTCTTTTTCAGCTGCAGTGTGAGATAATATTTGTACAGCGGTGATATTTCAGCAGTCCTGCACAGCGGCTGTTTGTGAGGCCAGACAGTAACAATGTGGGAGAAATCAATAGGCAGTGGCTCAGTTTTTTTTTCACCATGTCTGAGGGCCAGATATAATGACACTCAGCTATGGGCTGCTCTCCATATTTGACATTAGCGTGGGGCCCCTGCAGGTCCCTGTATCCGTAACATTTTGGCAGCCGATTCATTATATAGCATGATCGCCTAATCGGTGCGCAGTGAGCGGCTGGATGGTGACGGATGACAGTGGATGTCGTTTGAGTTTCACTTGAACCGGAACATCAGAATCTACTTTGCCTAATTAACCTCTCGGTCTGTTTCCACATGGCAGACTTCCGCTGCCACGTGGTGGAGGGGGGTGGGGTGGGTGGGGAGGAACGCAGCTCTGAACTGACTTTGTGCGGCCCCGTGTTTCCCAGGTACCCGACAGAGGCATCGCCCACATCACAGCCGATTAGGACCGGTCAAGGAAGCGTTCTCGTTGGACCAGCATCCCACGAGGGGTCTTTGGTCTCCTGGAAGGACGTTAGCAAGCAAAAAATTCATTTTGACAATTTGAACCTGTGAGAAAACGTCATCGTTGTGAATGAGGATGTGACCAAACTGATTGCGCAGGTTAAGGTGAGTAAAGTTTAGCTGATACTCAACATTCCATTTGCATCCATCCATCCACCGTCCGTCTGTCTATCTATCCATCCATCCAGTTTTTTTATTACGTAGCCATCATCAAATGAAAGATGCCCCTCCATCAGTAGCTCATCCATTTGTCTATTCATCCATCCTGCAGTCTCCCATTTCTCATCTATCATCTACCAATCAATTGATCCATCCCTCCATCAGTCATTGATCCATTTGTCCCTCCTTCCATCATCCATGTGTCATTCATCTAACCACCCTACAGTCATCCATCCATCCAATCCATCCATCCATCCATCCA
>JAUESE010000080.1:3694262-3704579 GCA_032274725.1 Malacoctenus triangulatus
ACACACACACACACACACACACACACACACACACACACACACACACACACACACACACACCTATCAACAAACTGAAGAAAAGATGCAAACTGAAGGACCCACAAATGGAAACAGGCTCTGACATCGCATTGTGGGAGGTGCCGTCCCTTTATGAAGCTTGATCCATTTTACTTGCCAGTCCCTCAGCCTGCTGCTTCCATTCTTTCAGTTTTGAATCAGTCTTTATTATTTACATGGACAAACAACCTTCCGAGATTCTTGCTGGGAGTGCGTGCGCAGGGAGAGACGGCGTGTCACCGGGCACATTCTGAAGGGACGACCCCATAGCTTTCCATAATAGAAATGTAAATACGACCACACTCACTGCGCGGCGCATCATTTACAAAATCCCGAGGCTTCCGCGCTTTGAAAGGAGAGGGGAAAAAAAGCGCTGCTTGCCGCAGCCGTGCTGAGCAGCCGTGATGGATACTGGTAATTACTTTCTGTGATCTCATTTAACCCCACGCATGCGCACACGTTTAATTGCCCGGAACGGAAAAACACAAATCCAGTTAATCTGGTGCGAGGGGGTGCGGGGTGCGGTGGGGGGGGGGATCTCAGGTGGAGCGCCGAGGAGTGATTGGTGTGGAGCCGCGCTCCAATCTCTGCGGGGAGGGCGTGGCTGCTCGGTCCTACACAATGTGGAGAGGAGATTAATCCGAGTCTGATTCTTATCCTGCGAAAACTCTCATCTCACTGAGGGAGTCAGCCTGAGTGTACTTTATGCCAATGTGAGATTTGACTGAGTGTTTCGAGGGCTGCCAATTAAATAGAAATGCCAGCTCACAGTCATACCTCTGCTGGCTAATGAAGCTGCAGCTGAAGCTATTGTCGGTCCAGAGTCAAATATTTAAAGAAGGCCATTCAGAAATGTGTTAAACTGCACTAATTGTATGTTTTAGGAGGAAGGAAATAGCTCTTCTTCTTTAAAAAAAAAAAAAAAAAATCCTTCTTTTGTTTGGATCAAAGTCTCTGCAGCAAAGCATTTCTCTTGAAACTGTGTCCTAATTAGCGTACGAATACTTGAAATATGGCCGCCAAATGAGCTTTGTGTGACCACAGCTACTTTGAACTTTGACCACAACAGTTCAAACTGTTTTTTCCATTGAAACATGAAAAACATTTTGGTCTAATTTGAAGAAAGTATCCCTGATGTGCTCACAAGAAGAAAGCGAGGCAGGACAGTGATGATGACCTCTGGTTTGTGGCCACCAAAACATAGTTTTGGTGTTTGTATGTGAGAGAATAAGAAAATCCCTCAAGGCATTTGTAACCCAAACAGCAAATATTTTGAAACTGTACGTGACGCTGTTACACAGGTATGAAAATAAATTAGCATAGAAGTAAAGAACGAGAACTGCGGACGTTTGTTCATCACCATTTCAGCTTTCACATCTTGACATGGAGGCAAGTGCTGGAGTCGTTCCCTGCTGACTTTGGATGAAGGCAGGCTGGACCCTGACCAGGTCAAACACAGAGAGACCCCCAGTAAGACCTCAGTTTAGACTCATGCAGGACCTCATATGGTTTTAGACTGGAAACCCAGTGAGGTGCAGAACATGCAAACTCTGTGCAGAAAGACCCTCTGATTGACTGATTGATTGATTGATTGATCGATCGCTTGATTGATTGATTGATTGATTGATTGATTGATTGATTGATTGATTGATTGATTGATTGATCAATCGATATTTATTCCAGTTTTCCAAATCATTTTTAAAACCTAAACCATAAATTTGCATCACTGCCTGTCACTACCTGATCATGGCTTGCTGTCAAACAGTTATTTTGTCACAACTTTCCAGTTTTGTTATTGTTTGTTTTTGTTTTGTGTTTTTTTTTTTGGGGGGGGGGGGGTTTCCAGATGTCATCCTTCCACCAGAAAAAAAAAATACAAGTTAGTATTTCCAAACTCCCTTTTGAAAATAAAATGTGTTATCTGGCTTCATGTAACATGACATGGTAAACAACATTTGCTTTGAAAGTCAGGCTCTTAATTTGAAACCGATATCAAAAAGTCCCAGCATTTGGCAGGGCTGCAGTGAAACTTCCTGTCCTTCATGTCCCATAGATTTCTGTGAAGCCCCCCTCCCTCCCCTGTATAAAACTAATCCCTCCACTCAGCTGTGGTTGGTGTAATCAATACACATGCACATATACTGTCCAGCGAGTGTTACTCCTCATTGCATCTGTGTTATATATAGATAATCTGTATTATCTACAAACCTGTCTTTGTTGTTGCAGCCATGCGATCAATTATTAATCAAAGAACACATGCAGTCCCTTTATGAATAAATACAGCAATTTGTGCTCAGCCCTGATATATCAATAGACTATGAGGAAAAACATGACACTGCTATCTCAGGGTAACTGCGATTTATCAATACTTCATGCACCAGCAAATATTTGTGCTCCGTTTGATCGTATCTCCGCAGTGACTGATGGCATCGCTCTCTTCTCTTCCCAGCCGCCAATCTAGCAGCACAGGAAATTAGGAGGAACGCGAGCCAGATCGAGATTTCTATCATGTCTGTTTTATTTCCACTGTTTGAAGGTCACCGAGAAGTCGTCTGCCTCACCGGATGAATTCCTGAGACATGTTTGGCTTTAGCTTAGTTTGACGTTCGAGGTTGTGCAGTGAAAAAAGGAAAAAGAATGTTTACTGTTGTTTGTTTGTGGATGAACTTTGAACATTCTGATTTGAGGGCCTCTGCCTGGGTTGTACTCAGATATATCGGGACAACATCCAGTGGTTATAACAATCGGTTTAGAGCGAGTGGGCATAATGGTTTCAAGAAACATCTGGACTGAGCAGAACAGGAACGTTCTGTTCCTCACAAAGCTCCATCCTCTGCCTCTCTTTTTAGTTTCACCACATTTGCTCATTTCTTCTTTTTTTCCAGGCTGCTTTTGCTGTTCCTTCCTCTTATGTGACTGGAACGGAAAACGACCGAAATCGAGGAAGTTGGCGTCCAGTCGGGTCAGTCGTGCTGAAACTGTGCGATGGGAAAAAAAAATGTCATAAGTTTTTCCCTTATCTGTAAAACTGACAAAAAAAGAATCTCTTCCTAAAGATGTTCTGTGGAGGTAATGGACTGATTAAAATGTCTTTATGCACCCACATGAAGTGGCATTTCTAATCCTTTATGCTTGTTGGTATTTCTTAATTGGGGGTATTCTGCTATTATCAAATCTAACAGCCGACACTAATCTTCTAATCCTACATTTGGATAAATAAACTTTCATCTCCCAAAAACAGACATGATGAAATCCTTCCAGGCGCCGAAGGCTGGTGTCGGAAAATGGCGCAACCTACTTTCGGGCGTGTTCCTTCAGGTCCATTACAACTAGGTAAGAGTTCATAAACAGTACAGAAATGAGAGAAAGTGACATTTTCTGAATGTTTCCGCTTCCATAAGCATTGTTTGAAAGGTCTGTGATAATGCATATTTAATTGTATTCCTCCGATCATGAAGGTCACTGCTGGTGAACCCGTCACATAGATCAATATGTCTGCATGACCAGGCAAGTTAATGTGATTGTGCTGCCGCTGCAGAAACTCTGGTTGCACACTGCGAGTGATCATCAGCAGATCTGATGTCACTCTCCTGGGCGCATCCGCAGGACGAAGTGGAGGTAAACACTTCAGTTGTTCACCCGTTTCCACTGTCAGCATTGATACCGGGGATGTACGCGTCTCCTTGGTTACGTTGTTCCCTTCAACATCTTGTTCTTCTGTGCAGTCCTGAAGCGGTGCCACTGAATCCGAAGCAGCTTCAGCGGTGCAAAACAACAACAAACCTGATTTAAGTGTTGTCGATGTGCACAGAGTGCAGCTTTTATCTCAGTAATTTAGCGTTACAAAGCAAAGTCAAGAGCGTGAGAAGTTCAGTCCGCAACTTTCTCTCCCTTCTGTCTTCTTTCTCTACATTTCTGCACCTTTTCTTGGCTTGTGATCAGTGCTTCCTTCCCCTACATCAACAGCGAGTGTGTTCACTTGCTGTCGGGTGTCATCAGGTCGGTTGTTGCTCTGTCACTATCTGTTTCTCTCCGACTATCCACTCATCCCAACCAGTAAAGACAACAATCCACCACTGACCTCTCATTGTGGTTTCCTTCCCTCTAATGGGGAGTTGATTTTCACATGTTGTGGTCAATCACATTACAAAGCTGTCCCGGTATTTTCTCCCCCTGGTCTCAATCTGCAACTGAAAAGTGAAAAGTATCAAACTTCTGCATGGCAGGAAACAACTCTCATCTCCTCTGAGTGAAATTCTGCGTATGAGACTCCAGCAGAACTTTGATGAAAGTTGTGAGAGTAATGATGTTTTTTTCTTGTTTCTGCCTGATTTAACCACCTCTGGTCACCTCGCAGCTCGAGGTTGCGTTCTTTCCAGTGATGTGGACTCCTCACACTCCACGAGCTGACCCATCGCAGCGCTTTCTGTACACATCTTATGAATTGATTTACAAAGTCCCCGCTCTGCAGGCCTCGGCGTGTGCGCAGTGTGGCCGCCATCGCTCAGGAAGCAACTCGTTTTCTTTACTGCGGGCTAAAAATGACCCTGCTGCTCCTTTGTGAGAGATGGTAGTTGTTCCTCCTTTCAAATCAGGGAGGTATGATTGCTGCACGGAGTGGGCATGTGTTACCTATAGACCATAGGGGGGGGATCAATACTGCAGCTCACAAAGCTTGCATCCAAGGAATAAATCTCCAAGACATCTGAAGAATGAACCAGCAGCAGTACGTCGAAGCGCTGACTCCCTCCTCGCAGCCTGGAAGCCCATCCCCCACTTGGGGGGGGTTTACACACAGCACCACCACCACAATCACCTATCTCCCATCACACCACCCTTACTCCGACGCGGCCTGAGAAATAAGATCCAGTGCGCTGGCCAAGGTCACCGTCACAGTCTCTCAGGCTCCTGCGATGATACGATACACTTCACACTGTCTCGCACAGTTAAATGAATCTTTAAGTGCAGACGAACAAGGGAGAGATCCAGCAATGGTCCAGACTTGACAATAAACAACATATCAGATGGTGAGAGAAGTCAGATATATTGATAGGCCTGCCCGCCGAGGCTTTGTGCCGGAGCTGGAGCTGCTGCTGGCAGCGCGGCGTGAGCGTTAAAACCCAAAGTAAAACTCTGGAGTTTGTTTTTTTTTTGTGTGTCAACAGGGCTCAACGAAGGCCTCGTGCGCGAGCGTCACCCAAACTCAAGCTAAATAATGAACCGAGCAAAGAAGAGGGCAGCGTCTGCTCGCAGCGAGTGTTTAGGAGAACACCAGTGCAGACTGGTTTCCATGAATATTTGATGACTCAGTCCTTGAGTACAAAAGTGCAGCGCATTATTTAATGTCCCTAATGGTGTTACTCCTCCACTGCTGATGTGAGCGCGAGCCACTTGTCTCGCTCGATCTCATAACTCTCTCCCTGACCAATCGGAGGGGAGGAGGGAGGGGGGCGGGGAAGCTTTGCTATTCTTTTTTTTTTTCCCCCTCGCTTCTAAAAATGCACATCTCTCAACTTTAGTGAGAGGTGTCTTATTACTCGAGCAGGTTTTTATCTTCTTTTAATTAAAACATTTGGCGCGGCAGACAGGTTGGAATGGCTTATGAAAAGCAAAGGCATACGTCACGGGACGGATTATGAGGACCTAACTCGGGAAAGGAAAAGGTGCTTAACTGTGGAATTACCGACGAAATGAGTTTTTAATCGTGCCGTTAATGTTGGGGAAATGCGAGGCTCAGAGACACTGCAAATTGCCTCCGTGAGGGATAAGACGCCATCACGGGGAGCCAAGTGGACAGATTACTTTATATCAGATTGCATCTTGGTAGAGACAATAGAATTAGGAGTGGCTTTGTAGATGCTTTTACCTCCGCTGTTTCCCTCTAAGCGCACCTAATTGGTCTTTAAAGTGATTTTGGCGCGTGATCGATGCATCGATGAAGTCTGCCGACTCGAACTCCGCACCTGCCCGGGCTGCAACTTTCACTTTGTGTGAAACTGGAGAGATCAAAGGTCACCTGGGCTCATTAGACACAGCTAATCCTATATTAGTCTTTATTGTTTGCGGAAATAAAGCCTCCTTTTTTATTTGCTTTTTTTTTAGCTGTGACTGGGAGCGCAGAAGAGCTGAGTGTGCTCCTGTTAATGAGATACTAGTTATCTCCAAAGCGCACTGCCTCTTCCTCCGTCCCAGCGCTGCATTATTGTGTATCAGAGCAACTTGCAGTGTCATTGGAGTTGAAAAAAAAAGGGTAATGGAACAGAGCCTACCGAGTTTCAGGAGAGGTTAGCATGACCCTGCAGGAGTAATAGACCTGGATGGAGAGGTCTTATTATGTGGGATCGAGTATTCGCACCCAAAAAAAAAAAAAAAAATGGTGCTTGGAAATAAAAATGGACACTTTTACTGGCTGGCACTCAGTCACAGGTTGTTCCAGGGCTCGGCGCTCCGTCTCCGTCCGAATGGCGTAAAAAACCGAGCCTCCTTGTCGTCAGCTTTGGAAAAAAAATCAGCATTAGAAAGACAAAAAAAAGAAAAAAAGTTCTCAACCTGGGAAATTTTAAGCATCATTTGCAGATTTGGAGCGCGGCGGCGCGCCTTTTCTAATGCATAAATGGATGGCGAATAATGCCGCCATCCCCCGTTTCATCCTTCATCGCTCTGGCCACAGACACCGGGCTCCCGAGAGCAACAAGTCAAATGGTTTGTGTAATCTTCCAGCACGGAGAGCTTGCTTCCTTTTATTTCAGGCGGAGGAAGCAGGAGCGAGCGGCCCAGTGATTGTAATTCCCCAAAGCATTTCATTATTTGGGTCCGCGCGATAACATCTTTAATTCCATTTTAAATAGGTTTATATGTCCATCATAAAATACTCCCTCGTGGGGTTTAATTATTGTGGGGAGATAAGAGACGCTATGGGAAGAGAGCAGGGACAAAAAAAAAAAAGGGAAAGAAAGAAAGTCATTTCTAAAGATGGAGACACAAATGATGTAGCTCTCGGTGTCTGATGGTGTCCTTGTTATTGCTTATCGCTGGTGACATCACTTCCTGTAGCTTTCATTCATTCTGCCGTTATCTTGTCATCTATTCAGCTCAGACAATGGAGCCGCAGCATCTGCTATGAGCCCCGACACAAAAAAGGCTTAGTGCTGCGAGATTAAGCGGAATCTCAAATTTCCCTCATTCAAGGGCCTATTTGACACAGACACAACACCGCCGACGCGGGCAAGCGCCGCGCTTTAAACCGCGGACGCATTCGCGCCGGCTCCGTTTTTTTTTTGTTGCGCGTTCTCGCGCCCGCACGTGCACGTTCCGATCCACAGCCACATCCTGCACCCCCCCCCCCCTTCTCCTTCTTTTATTCCGCCCCTCTTTCCGTATCTGAGTCATTGTCACCTTCACGCCAGCCCCAAAAAATTGCGATGTCAACCATAAAATTACTTTCAATTCAAAAATCCCTTTCGGCAACTTGGAGATTCAATTCCATCGCGCACAAACGCGTCTCGGTGATTGAGCTAAATTCAATATATTTTCCCTTTCATCCTCCCGCTCAGAAAAAGAGAAAACAACTGATGGTTTGAAGCCTCGACGAATGTGTCGCGCGGTAAAACGGGTAATCTCTTAATCTGTCTTCTTATCCACCCATGAGGTTTTTTTTTTTCTTTTTTTTTTACTGAACTGTTCTCTCTTGACTCCTGGTAACCTCCATCACTCCCACATGCGCTCTAACTGTTAGGTAAGCTGCATTTACCACTTCATCTGCTGCGGGAAATTATCACCTCGGAGAGTCTTCCCAAAGAGACAAAGCAGGGGGGGGGGAGAAAAAAAAACTCCTTAAACTTCACCCCTTGTTCTTCCGACAAAAGACGCGGAGAATGGAAAGCCCGGGTCTCGCTCGGAAACAATACCTGCGGTGACTCGCGCTCCTTCTCCGGCGGTGTCAATCACAACCCCCGTGCAGCTGGTTGAGTGGGAGAGAGAGCGTCCACCGGCAGAAAGCCTCCTCGGCTATATATGATATTCTGCATGGAAAAGGTTACAATTAACAATGGATGTCCTCTGAAATTTGAATTCCCCCGGCCGTATTGATTAGGTGTCAGCTGGAGTCAACAATACTGATGGGAGCTTTATTACTCCACTTAATGAATGATGTTTTATTAATGGCCATGTAATAAGATTACCTTTATCTCAATGAAAGCCAACAATCTTTGCCCCCCTGCTGTGCAGCACCATGAACACTCATTAGGCCCCGTATAGATCTCATTCTTTCAAACTCGTCCGAGCCTGCAGCCCACTTCAATACAGAGCAGGTAATTCACTGGAGTCTCAATGTAAAGTTTGAAGACTCGTCGAAGAAAGAGCTTCATGGATGTGAACATTTTCACGCAGTGTAGGACAAAAGGGTGGAAAAATTCATTTCAAATGCCTCAAGAGTGATCTGTGTCACAGTACATCGATAAGTAATAGAATCGCTTATTCAGAGACACAATCGTTGATAAGTCGAGTCAAAATATTGGCTTAGAGCTTTCAAAAACTTCCCAGATTCTGACCGGTAAGTTCCCAGTTTAACAGCAGAGTCATATTAGTGTTCATCTGAAGTTAGGCCACTGTTTTCCCAGACACTCCTGAATGCACCATATCTGTAAAAAACATCTTTCAAATTGCTTTTCACAGAAATGTGTCAAATGCAGGAATATCGATGGAAAAGGCTCCCAGCAAACTCAGCAGCACAGCTTTGGTACCGTCGAAGCTAAGCCAGCAGATAGAAAGCACAGCGCTCAGGCTGCAGTTACATTTCAGCCACTCTGAGTGTGGAACTACTTTCAAACTGTATTTACAGGAATCTACTTGTTCCTAAAGCAGAGACAGTAAGAGCGATGTGTAACTTTATATCACGGTGGCCCCAAAACAGCGTTTCAGGTGATTTCTTTCCCTGAAAGATGACTGGAGAAATGAAAGGTGCAAGCAGATCAATACGATCCATATCTATCTTGACTGCAACAGCGAGTGTCTGTGTTAGTTATTGCCGGGCGAAGACCAAGGTCCAGAAACGGAGTTGACTTGACACAGACAGAAGCCTACGAACGGAGTCGTGTGAGGATGGCTTCAGGGATCACACATGTTGTTCATCCGACAAAAATGGGGTCAGCTCCCATGCGGAGATAAAAGTCGACATATTTTATTAAAGTAGCAAAAACTCTTTATTAAAGCCAATTCACATCCTTTTCCAAAGAAATGGCCAAAAATCTACAGTATGCAACTGGATGATACTGATCCAAGATGGCTGCCTGTGGTACCTTTTGTGGTTCTACCTAAAATTGTTTATGCCCACGACTCCTTTTTTGGGAAACCAACACATGAGCACAAAATAACAAAACATGTTGGTTGGGTTTGATAATGTGCAACAAATTTGTGCATTTTGTGGCCCATGTAAAAACCAAAGGTGAACATGCAGAAATTGGACCACTGTATTATTGTGTGCATGTAAACTGGGAACTGCAGCCTCTTTAAAGGAGCAATCTGTAAAAACACATATAGGTCTGTGAAACACCCAGAGACAGGAGGAACACGCAGAACTGCTCTGACAGAGTCCTGATTGGCTCTCAGGTGGCACAATCATCTCCAGCTCCACACTTTCATTCAGCAGACGCTTTTTGGTTCACATTGAAAAGGCAACAGTGGAAAGCACAATGTGAAAATGATTGATAAACTAACCGGCATAAAAATGTGAATAATGTGCAGGCTTTAATAAAGGGCGCTGTTTGTGAGGGGAGACAGTTGTGCGTTTTACACTCTTTAGACAGGAGAGAGTTTCGTTTGAGTCATTAACGAGGAGATGTAAACACTTTAAAGCTGTAAACTCCTCATTATAATTTTATAACAACAGTTTGATCAGAGTAAGTAATGGGAGCTTCTGCTCCACAATGGTGCCTGCTGGGTAATATACTGCAGGAGCGCGCTTTACAAGGGCTGAGTCAATACAGCAATTTAGCTTGATCAAAAGACACGGCGTCATAAAGCCGGTGTTCCCTGCAGCAGCCGCGCGCCTTTCAGCCTCTGCTGAGTCCGCGCCGAGCAAACCATTTGATGTGATTTCGTTTCAGATGATCAAAAAACATACTAATGCAGCGGCTCCATCGTGTCCTTTCACCTGCATGTGGAAATGCACCGTTGTGTTCCAACTGACTGAAATATGTTCCCTGATCCCGCAGGGGTGTCAGAGGTGGGGGGGGGGGGGGGGGGGCCCAAACCCGGGTTAAA
>JAUESE010000080.1:3734281-3744530 GCA_032274725.1 Malacoctenus triangulatus
AGGAGGAGGGGGAGGGGGCGGCGCAACAGAACTGAAATGGAGACTGATCGCGCCGCAGAGCTGCCGCGAATCTTCTAATAGACAAAAACAAAGCGAAGAATATAAGTTTGTGAACGCGCTACGATACCCAGAGGAAACTCATTTGTGATGTAGACGTGTCCATATAGCACACGTCAAGAGATCAGCGAGGAAAAAGCGATGTTTACCGTGAGATGTGGATGGCGGCGTGGGCGTTCCATTGTGAGGCAAATGAAATCAAAGACCACACATATAATGCGCTCATTCTACCTCAAGGATACAAACAACAACAACTCCAAACGCCTTTCGATTTTCAGCCGATCTGCCAAACATGCTCACGGCCACGAACAGCAGGTTCCAGCCAGCTTCTCAATGACCTCTTGTGAACATAAACACACGCAGAGCTTCGTGAGCTTCTCTCCAACAGAGACACATACTGTGGTCATTAAGAAGGAAATGAGAGATGATTTAGAGGTGCTGACACGTCCTGCTCTGTCCTGAGTTTGTCAGAATATCAGGCAACAGTATCCGCATACCAACACGGTGCACATCTGCATTTTACTCCTCGTTTAGTTTGTCGAATTTGTTTGCTTTTTGTTGGTGAGATGTTTTCATGTTGGTTTTGAACCTGCGCTCGCTGCCCAGGGACGGTCGGACCAGGGTCAGGGCGGTGAGCGAGGCGCTGAGCACCTGTTGTCCTCAGCTGTGTGAAGGGTCTCTCCTCGGAGAGCCCCCTTGATTTATTCAAGTGTTTATCCAAGTAGTGGAGGTCATCTCGCCTCATTCCAGACCCGAGGAGGGGCCATGTCCTGAAGCGAAGCCCGCCGGCGTGCAGTCCTTTCTCCTATAGCTGCGGTGCCGGTTTACCCTCTGGAAGTCAAAAGGTGCCAAACACCGACTGCGGGCGATCCTGCCAACATGAGGGTCGTGTTTCCTGCATGTTGAATTCAGCAGCTGGCGGGTCACTGACCCCCGTTTTTGTTGTCGACTGACGGACCGCAGCACGCAGAACCCCGCAGCTCGTCGTTGGCAACGCTGAGGCACCATCAACCAACTCCGTCTCTCTCTCTCTCTCTGCTCGTACTACCTACACTACATCCCCCTCAAATGCCAGTCAGACTGCTGCCATTTTTTTTGATGTTTTCTGAAGATTCCTCCGCACTTTGATGTATTATGAAGGACCGTGTGGCTGGCTTTGGGGATGTGCTGAGAAGCAGAGCGATCTGCAGCTCGACGAGGCAGAGACAAAGCAACTGAATGGAGATATGAGGAGAAAAAACAAGGTGCTGGTGACCTCTGTTTCAATTCGGAGTGCCTGCCTGCACAGTGGAGGACAGTCGGTGGGAGTGGGCTTTGATAAGTAGTTTAACAAGAAACTGGGCAGGGCGAAGTGCAAGGAGGGCCATGTGAGGGGGCCGAGGTCCCTCACCACGCGGAGGGGAGAGTGCGGTGGCCGCTGCTCTCCGGAGCAGCAGGTTGGCAGCAGCGGAGAGGAACCAGATAAAGTGATCCGCAAGGCCGGTGGGCTTGGTCCTGGTGGTGGTGGTGGGGTCAGAAAAGGAGGAGGCTGTCCGAGTTGCGCCTTCGCTACGGACAATGTCTCCCTCCCACTCCCGGACGCGCGGCTCGGCCACAGCGGCGGGGCCGTCGGCGCGGAGACGCGCCACCGGGGCGCCACAGCGAGTCACGGGCGCCTGTGGCCAGCAAACTTTTTCCCGCTCCTCCCTCAGAGTGTCAGACACCCTCAATCAATAGTCAAACTTTCTGGGATCATTGCAGCCCCGTGAGCAGCTTTGTAAACTTGTAATTATTTGTAATTCAGATTTTTAAACTCTGCAGGAATAATTCAATATCGTGCTGAGTTCGAGTAACTTCTTCACAATATTGTACGTTTCCACTTGATGATTAGACGGCACTTCCAAGGTCTCATGATTCCTTACATTTTGCTCGTCTCTGAAGAAAAAAATCACTATTTTCTGTTTCCTTTGATCGGGGGCTCAAAACCCGCTTTCACTTCCCCAAGTGGCCTCGAAAAGTAGCTGTGAAACTCACCTTCAGTCCTTGCTAGAACATTCAAGTGAAGCCAAACATGGCAGAAACGCACATTCTGACTATCACACAAAATAAAAGTAGTGGGCAATTTACTTGCTCTGGATTGTAGGAGGTGTTTTCAAACACCAATTGCTGAGCAGGTAAATGTTTTCCATCCCACGTTGTTGATTTATTTATCAACAATCCACCATAAGTGTCATTGAAATATATTTACAGAAGCACGTTTTTTTTTTTTTTTTTTTATCGTGACAGCACGTTTCACTTAACAGTCCAAGCAACTGAGGAGTTTTATTGAGGGGAAATTTTAATTTTGACAACCTCAAAGCAGGAAAAAGCCTTTTCAGCCCCGGTTAGGAAACGGTTTGACAAAAGCAAAAGAACAAACTGCAACACCGAGAAATTCATGATTACAAGGCTTGTGGTTTTTTCTTTAAACAAGAGCAAAAACAGCATGACTCGCTGCAGTTATTGTTCCAATGTTGTACAGCAGTCTGAAGCAAAATACTGCAAATATGTAACAAAAAGTTTTAGGTTTTTTTTTTTCTGAAAAATGACTCACACAACCTGTGATCTCCACTTAATCAGACATGAATCACATCGGCGCTAGGCTCTTTGATAACAGCGGGCCTCGTACCGACCGGATGATTCGTCCTGATGGATTCTGACAAGTGCAAAAGACGGGAAATGACTGGATGAGCGAGTCAGATGTAGGAAGAGAAAAAAAAAAAGAAAGAAACAACTTGGGAGGTAAAATAGACAAGTTGTGTTTGAAGATGAAAATCAATTCAAGTTTACATCATTGAAGGCTGATGTTCTCCAAATGTGTAATCAGACACACATTCATGTCGTAATGTGACAGCTTAACAAGTATCCTTTTCAAGAGAACGCCTCCAGTTCCTGCACCGCGTGTCATTACGATTTGATGCTAATGAAATATTAAATTTTAAGTTGGAAATCATCTTACATGGATTCCTGTTGTTGCCTCAATAAATCATGGCCATTAATTTTCTATTGAGGAAGACGGCAGACTGCTTATGAGCTGGCCTCTCTGGAGGGGGACGGTAATGACTTCAGCTGTGGAAAATGTAGCTGTCATCAGCACGTGGAGGAAACACACACATACGCACGCACACACACACACACACACACACACACTCAACAAAAACGACACACCAACACGACTGATAGATTTTGCTTCAAAGACACTTTTATACCATCAGCCTTTCTTTCTTTTTTTTTATGTCTATTGACCACATATTTTTGGGCTGTTTATTTAAACCTCCAGCCGCCGACTCTGCTGAGGCGTCATCACTCAGAAAAGCAGCCTCTTATTTTTTTATTTTTTTTTTTACACCAGCACACTTCTGAGCTAAATTAATGACTGTTATGATGCAAGTGCTTTGCCTCTTTTGCACACAGCGTTCACACGCTTTTCCCCGCGCTGACAGTTCTGCGGGCTTTCGGATAAATATGATTGAATTACCGGACCACCGTCGCGCGGCTCGCGATTGATATGCTGCAAATCTCCCCCCCCCCCCCGTTAATAAATGCACGTTTGTGAAATGGCTCCACTGACATTTCGACATGTCGCGGCGTGTCATTACGGCGGCTTTTAACTGCGTCGATCAGCAGGATTAACGCGTCCTCGCGAAAAAAACGCGCGTCGTGACGCGCAATCACGGCTCAGTTGATCCTGAAAAAGAGGCGCTGTTGATTCAAATCTGACAAAATGCACGACGGAGGTCGTGTTTGACTTTTGAGACTTCTCCACATGCCAATCACGGTCCGGCTCCATATACGTCGAAGCCGGCGCCAGCTCACTGCAGCGTCCAATGACGTTGCACAGCCTGAACACATGACACTTGATACCAAGCAATCAGATCAGATCGAGGTCACTGAGTTTGGGTCGCGCAAAACCTGTTGTACTGTCTCCTGTGTTCGGTATGTTATGATGCTATAAAAGATAGATGAGTTACATCAGGAACAAATGTTATAGGGGAGTGGGAAAATTATACAGCATTACACTGTGAGGTGCATAAATATTGTTCGTGCTAATAAAAGTGAGTGAGCCGGGGAGAGCAGACCAAACACCTCCTTTGTTGGTTGCAGGCTTGTCGAAGCAGTCCTGCAGGAGAGGATGACAATGGTGCAGACTGGGAGGCAGAAGCAGCCTGATCTGCCACCTGCTCCGACTGCAACACCAGAGACAGACATCCTGTCTACCCCTGTTTACTCTCACACACACACCCCCTCCTCCATCATCTTGTAGGTGCGAAAGAAGACACCAACAAGGATGTCATCCTGACGAGCACATTACAGCAAACTTTGAGAGGGTCGCTGCCCGAGAGGGCAGAGAGAAATCAGCCGTCATCCCTGACAAAGTAACAGGCACAGAAAGCTGCAAGAGAACAGCCCCCCCCTCCCCCCCCAGCCCCTCACCCCCTGCCTCCTCCAGAAAGTCACTGACTTATCGACCTACACTGCCTTTGTCATATGAAGCGAGCTGACCCTTATCTGAAGGGCAAAGCGGAGGGAGAGGGGGGAGGGGGCGGGGGCTCTTTTTGGAGGAGCTCTGGGAGGCCCAGGAGACCACCTCCTTTGCACAGCAGCCTCAGCAACACAGGTGAGGACAGTGCAGCCAACTGAACCCGGTCCAGATTAACAAGTCCCAGAAGAAGTCCACACGGGGGGAAACGGCGAGGGGGAAGGAGTTGCAACATCTGCTCGCTGAAGAAAATGACTCGGAGGAGGAAACAACTCGCTGCGAAAGCCTGAAACACGGTTTCTCAAGGGCGACACACGCCAAGGTTACTGCAGTTACAACAAAGACTAGTTTGAATTCAGGCTTGATTTGTCTTTATATTTTACTGAATAAATCTGAGGCAACAACGACAAACAAGAGGACTGTGTAATTGGTGAAATTATTATTATGATTCTTTATGAAGCCCACAGCTCCATTGTCATCTTGCAGCTCTCCACATTATTATGGAGTCATTAAAAACAGGTCAATGTCTGCTGGTACAAGGCCTGACGCCGTGTTTAACAAAGAAGCTACCGAACCTTGTTGTACACGCCGACTGGCCACAATACGCAGTGCACGTATTCATTGTGAGCCGTTGTGCAGCTGTTGCACGCCGACAGATGGACCTCACTTCAGACCCATTGTGCAGGAGAAAGGATGAGTCGGTGGAGGCAGCCCAGCCTGGTTCTCCTGACGTTTCCCTGTGAAGTTCTCTTTGTGCTGGTTTTCAGACGCTTTGAGGTTTCACGTTATCAAAGAGCATAAAAGAGAAGGATGGCGTGCACAGGCCACTTGATTGGGCGCGCCGTGCGCCGAGCTACGTGACAGAAAATACAAGACGAGGAGTATCGAAAGGGCTCAGGCTTCCTCAGGCATATTTCTTGAGTTCGTTCTGGCAGGTTTTGGCTTCACTGTAATGTTTCGGCCAATCAAAGCCCAGAGAGGCAATTTAAAGGAATCCTTCCTCACAGAGTAGTAACACAGACTTGAAGTCTGAAATTCTAACATATTGTAATGAGTCAAAATTGGTGCCAAATCAGAGAAGGTCCCACTTTTAAACACAAGTGAACCTGCT
The DNA here is from genome assembly GCA_032274725.1 of Malacoctenus triangulatus. Lineage (NCBI taxonomy): Eukaryota > Metazoa > Chordata > Actinopteri > Blenniiformes > Labrisomidae > Malacoctenus > Malacoctenus triangulatus. The sequence continues at coordinate 3,739,948 of JAUESE010000080.1, forward strand.
CATTAAACCAAGGATAAACAAAAAAGCCAGTACTTTATTACTTTGGGGTTCATCATATATCAGGTTGAAATTTTTGGCGCAGCTTTTGGATTGAAATTGTTTTTGAGATAATTATTTGTCTGGATCAATCCGTCACGACATTGGTAAATATAACCAGCATGCCAGCGGTTAAAAATGAAGACAAAGTCGATTTCTAGTTGATGTTTTTCCGAATGTCTCTCGGTTTCATTGCTTCAGTGTTTCTCCTACAGAGAGAGCCAACAGAGAGACTGCTGACAAAGCAGCTGCCCCAGAGTTGGCTTCTCCACGCGGCAGCATGATCAATAGGCTGCGATTCACGAGGACCAGCGAAACTGTACACACTTCACCCCCTCAGAATTGGCTGTCGAGAGAAAATCAGTCAATTAGGTTCTGAAGAAAATATACAAGAGATTGATTAAGCAGGCAGAATTGTGCCCTCCAGCGCGGCTGCTTGGCCTTATACTCCCAGAAACTGGAGTCAATATGGCGTTCTGGAGGCCACAGCACTCAATCTTCGGAGAGGCCGGGCAGTTCTTGGAAGAAATGTGAGACCGAGAGCGCGCTACAAACAAAATGTGGAGCATGTTCACAAAAAAGCCAATTGAACAGAGACTGACTAAAGAGCTTCAAGCGAACTCCGGCACGCTAACTGTACTTCAGATGAAGAATCCTAAGAGACGTAGCAATCAATGGGCAATTTGTACTTCATGTTTTTGAGTCGGACTAAATAAGCTTCCTTTGTGCTCTTTTTTGGGTGATGGTGCCGCACACCATGCTCAGTTGTATTCTTGGGTATTACACGGTTGTTGTTGCTGTTGTTGTGTGTCTCCAGGCTTAGGAAATCACTGACTGACATCCTGAATGAGAAGCTTGAGCAACTGAACTGGGTTCAGGTTGTTTTCACCCGCTCTTGAGCTTAATGGGCCTAAACAATGCATTGGGGGCAATTATTTATGGTTCTGGGGGCATCGCGCTACAACAGAGGAGTGCATCCTAAAGAGTCTTTACCTCACTTTATCTGCAGCATCAACGCAATCTTGCGACTAAAAATAGTCTCGATGCAACCACATCTCATTATTGCAGTTTTTTATTTTTTTTCATCCTTCAACAACCGCCGCTTCCCTCGCCAAAAACAAAACACTGCATCCGAGGTGATGCAAAAACATGAAAATTAGAAAACAGAGCTGCCAACTTTGTATCATTTGTTTCTGCCCAGGCGCTGGAACAAGATGCTGCTCGTCAGTCTGTCTCCTGTGGAGGGGAGGAAGATCCTGAAGCGGCACCGCGCATCACACATAATGTGCCAGGGCGCTGACTGTGTCATGGACAACTTTGCATCAACTGCGTGTGTGTGTGTGTGTGTGTGTGTGTGTGTGTGTGTGTGTGTGTGTGTGCGCGCGCGCCGCACATAGCAAATTGGGAGTGGTGGCTTTATCTAATTAAGAGACTGTATCATTAGCAGGCAGCCTCTTTGACTGTAACCAGCTGATTTATGTGTGCAAGACAAGCAGAGACTTGCTCCAGGAATCCACGACATGGACCAGCAGTTGCAGAGCAAAAAATGCTTCAAAGGGGAGAAAAATGTTGAAAATATGACCCCTAATTACATGTGTGTTGTTTGTGAAAACCCTGGCGGTGTGGCCTCATGATTACAACATTAGTGGCTTCAGTTTACCACCAACAACCCCCCCAAAAAAACCCTCTCCCCTCACGCATACATCGACCCTCATAACGTTCATTGATGAATGAATCCTAATGGCTTCATTTGTCAACAGTGCCGTCATCAAATCAAAAGCTAATGACATTCAAGTAGTCCTTTATGGTGCTGCATGTTAATTAGCAAATGTCAGCAAGCTGAAGTGGTTAACGGAGTGATGAATACGGGCAGCGTCATTAACATTTATGAAACTGTGGCGAGGAAACAGCCGCCTGTTGGCACTTTGATAGTGTACATCAAAACCAAGTCCTCTAATAGGATTGATCATTGCGACTCCTCTTTTTTTGGACGTGAACCGTGAAAGCATAAATCAGAGCAGCGATATCTCCCGACCTGGTCCTGCCAGTGAGAACACATCAGCTGCATTCTGACGGTTTGGGTTGCTGTTGATGTGAGCGGAACTATTCTGCTCATCCGGGTTCATCTTCCCACCCAAAGGTCCGATTTTCATCTTTATTTCTGCTTGTGTGGAAACATCAGTGGGGGAAAAAATACTGAAGTAATGCTGCTTTACTGTGTGACTACTTTGCATCAGCTGTTGCTGTTAATGTGAGTGGATCTGTCAGTATGGATGTATACATTTTTTCCAGAATGCCCGCACATCAATCATTGTTCTTATTCTTGTTCTAACTACAATGAAATTTTGAATAGTAGGAGAATTCCATCAGTTTGAACCACTTGGTTCTTATTTGTGAATCAACAATAGAAAAATGAATAATTAATTACTAATGCGAATGCTAATTAGCAGCCCACCAGTTGGAGATCAAAACATGGGAGAGTGTGTTCGAAGCAACGTTGACCAATGTTTAACTTTAACAAGTGCTTGTTGTGCAAATAGCTATGTCTGTTTTTTGTTTTTGTTTTTTTATAAAACTGAACATGTTTTTGTTGTTATCTGGACACTTTTGCTAAATGAGTTAAACTTTTGCCATGAAAAACTCTCCAAACCTTCATCAGTTTGACCAATAAACAAACCTGCTGCTCCTGTGTGATATCCTTTGTTTAGGTTTGCAAAAAAAAAAAAAAAACAATAAAAATACCAAAAGTAATATCATTTGTAAAATCCAACAGTTTAGATTCAGCAGATTGTGTATTATCAATTTTGACATCATTGTCAATAAGTCACTATAAGATAGATGGATGGCTTTTGGCTGGCAGTGACTTTGTGATTTGATTTGATGGTTTGAATTCCAAACACAACACAACCAGCCAACAGCGACGGGGGGGGAAAAATATCCTTCATATTTCACATTCTGAGGTGAACAGCACAATCCTCACATTCATGTTGTGCGTCGAGCTGGATTGTGAGTTCGCACAGATTTGCCTGGGCTCACCTTGTTTGGCCTTGACCTTGCGAGACAGCAGCGCGTTGCATTACATTAAAATAAAAAAAAACAGGGCGGGGGGGAAGAAAAGAGGCATCTGGAGGTTACAGTGGATTCCTCTGTTGCCTTTTTCTGTCATGTGTTGACTATTGTTGAGCACAACCTGCTCCACCTATCATAGGCAGGGGAACAAGGTCATGCTCAAGTGAATTTCAAATATGAAAGTTTGCATTTGCAACGTGCTTGCGCTTCAGGCTGCTCTGGAAAAAAAAAGCACCCTGCAATGGAAGGTGCTAATGGAGGCAGCTCAGGGTTCACTTTGTTATCTCTGTGTGGGGGGAAATGATGCTGGGGCGGATGATCCTCTCTGGGTTTTTCTGGCTGAATCCTTTAGTGAATGCTGCTCCACCATGCTTCACATGCCACATGTCTGTTTTTGTTAAAAAAAAATAAAAAAAACTACATATGAATGATGTTCTCATCACCAGTCTGTGCTTTGCTCTGAATTGTTGTGAGAGGGAAAAAATAACCAAGTGAGGAAAAAGCCACACACACACTGTGGGTGTCCGGTTTGCTGGCTGAACTGCCCGTAGTCTCTGCGTCTGAGCTTCATAAATCAGCTGGAATTCAAAAGCGTGTCTGAGAAAGCGCGCGTCCTCTTCCCCGGCTGGCTTCTGAAACAGGCCCGAAGGGAGCTCACTCAGGGATTTGTGGTGTGGAGAGCTTATTGTGCGCCAAAAACCAGGAGGTTGGAGATGAAAGGTCAGCAGATTGCAGGAAGTTGCAGCATAAAAGGGGAGAGCTCAAGATAATTCAGGGCCCATTCATGCTGTAAACTCCCAACCCTGCGCATCCCTGAACAGGCAGAGTCACTATGATGACATGAAGAAAAAAGAAAAAAAAAAACCAACAACCTATATCAACTTATTTCTTTTGCTTGAAGATATTTTTTGCCTTGTTGTTGAGTAACACAGCTTGACAGACGCCTGAGGAGTGAACTAAAAACAGCAGGAAACATACAAACGATGGAGGAAATCTGCAAAACTGGGTATAATAACAAAACCTAAAATCACAACCTCACATGTACAGTGAGAACTGCTAAGAAGCCGAACTTCAAAGGTGGTAATTGAATCCTCTGTGCACACACGCTCACAAAGATATACTGAGATCATTATCATTTTTTCCATCAGTATTAAAGACCCCCTCGAGTCCTTCTTTTTAGTAATTTAAAGCGTTGTCAGTGTCATCTTTAAATTGTGATGATGAAGTTTGCAGCCCAAATTACAAAAAAACCTGTGCCAGCGGCCTCCTCCTGCAGAGCGCCAGTAGCTCATTAACAATGCGCCTCTGAGCTGTGGGCGGAGACGGCGCCGCTCCGCACCCGTCCCGCGTTTGTGGAGAGCGGCCGAGCCTGGGGGGGCTGGGGGGGGGGGGGGGGGGGGGGGTGGGGGTCGGTCCCTGCGGTGAGCAGCCCCTCTCCAGGCAAGTCTTCATTGTCCAGGAGCTGGAGGTTCGAGACC